>VZRW01005835.1:70877-341330 GCA_013398125.1 Aegotheles bennettii | reverse complement strand
CTGCTCTCCAGCAGGTCAGCCCCCAGCCTGTACTGGTGCATGGGGTTGTTCTTCCCCAGATGCAAAACTCTGCACTTGCCCTTGTTGAATTTCATTAAGTTTCTCCCCGCCCAACTCTCCAGCCTATCAAGGTCTCTTTGAATGGCAGCACAACCTTCTGGTGTGTCAGCCACTCCTCCCAGTTTAGTGTCATCAGCAAACTTGCTGAGGATACATTCTGTACCCTCATCCAGGTCGTTGATGAAGATATTGAACAACACCGGTCCCAGTACCGACCCCTGAGGGACTCCACTAGTCACTGACCTCCAACTGGATTCTGTCCCATTAACTACAACTCTCTGACTTCTTCCCTTTAACCAGTTCTTGATCCACCTCACTACCTGATCACCAAACCCATACTTTATCAGCTTATCTACAAGGATGCTGTGGGATGCTACAAGGATGCTTAGTTTAGCTGTCAACATCCTAACAATCTAATCTGCACTTAAAAAAAGTGCATCTGTCCTTAAAAAAAACACAGACTGTAACTTACTGGGACTAAATCACCTGAGGAAATGAAATTGAAAAAGGAAGCTGTACTACATTATACTAGAGTAAGCCTCTGTTAGTATGGTAAGGTTACCTCTGCCCACAGCAAATCTAGTCAGGCTTCGTGTTGGTCATCTAAAACACTTCTGATTGTGATTTCAATTGCTGACTTCACTCAGATCTTCACATTAAAATCTTTAGCTACAAACAATGCACACCACAAGACATGGGCATTACAATGGGCTGAGGTCCACGGGAAGCACACAGATGACAGGAAATAAAACCACTGTAATGTCTACCTGCAGTTAGCAGATTTTCTATGTATTTGTGCAGCATTTCTTTCCTCTTTCAGAAAGCGTAGCAGAAACAGTGCCCACCTGTCCTCTTCTCCAACCATTACAGCTTATGTTGCAGGCAGGGGAAATGGGAAAGCTCAGCAGTCTGAGTGCCAGTGTGGGAGCGACATACCAAAAACAAACCACTCTTTATATTGCTATAAAAGCAAAAGACAATATAAAGGCAGTGCAATGCCAGCTAAACTGGTGCAGTTGACAGGTATATGGATTGAAAATATGCTGGCAATTAGAAGTCTTGGCTAAAAAAAAAAGCCAACATACACAACTTTCAAAACTAAGCTACTACCATCTACACATTTCAGCCATCTCTAAGCTTTGGCATTAGTTCACAGTTGGCAAGCAAAGAGGACCTGCCCTGGAAGGGAATTCTGTGTGGTTTCTCTCTGATCTAACACCCTCCTTTCTCAGTGCTCACAGGGATCAAATACCTTGTACTTCAAGGACCTGATCTTGAGCATGAGCCCCAAGGGAAAGGATTAAGCACTCTTACAACAAAGGCAGCAAGTATGAACATTAGTCCTCCTTTGGTACCAAAGCAGCTTTCATGAGAAAGGCGCTTTACATGGGTGAAGATTCAAGAATCATTCACTACCTCCTCCTGTTCCTGCTGGATCTGTCCTAACAGGGAGAGCCCTGCCAGAGGCTCGGGCTGCTGCCAGTACTTCTCTTCTACGGCTGCCTGGTCCCATGCAGAAACCTGGAGGAGCTGCAGTTTCAGGCTGTCTCCAGCATCTGTAGAGTGAAGCCCTGATGGAGAGTATCAAAAGGGTTGGGTTTTTTTTTTTCAAAAATTTGACATTTTCATGTTTTTTGAAAGAGGTGGGCAGGGAACTGAATGGGGTTTGAAGGCTTCGCAGGGCAAGAACGCAGGTGATTCGGGCAGGACTCAGGGGCATGCTGTACACTGTGAGGCTGAGGTTTTTTATTTCTTCCTCTGGTAATTTGTCAAACAGGTTGTTATAAAAAGTTACCGAATCAAGAAATGTCAGAAATACAGAAAAGCTCTGAAACCTTTTGTGATAAAGCAAAAGTACCAAGTATAGTTACAACAGCTGCATGCACAACTGTGTTTCCAAGGCAACAACTCACAATCCTTACAGCTATAAAAAATCCTATACACCACGGGGGAGTTGTGAAATTAGGGAGACTCCAGCTAAAATAGAAGGTAGAAAAACAGAGTAAAGGAGCAAAGCAGCAGGAACACTGAAATTATGAAACTCACACTGTTTTTAACAGCTGCACCCTGAGAGCGTCTCGAGGATGTTTTGGTAAGTCCTGGCCTCCAGGTCTGTCCCACCAGGTCCCTTTGTCTCCCAGGTTCCCAATCTCTCACTCATTGGTGCCACAGGGAAAAAGAACTATTAGTGTAAAATTTGCAGTGCTGTTACTGTCAGTCTGTCTGCTCACAGGGTAATGGCACAATCCTGCCCGTGGTAGTTGCTGGCTGAAGCACGTGTCTAGCCTATTACCAAATCAGCACACTGGAATAAGCCAATATTTTGTCATCACTTCAAGGAAAGAAAGACAAAAAACCACTGATTTCCTTCTGATATTGTTGTGCTTCTGTGACAACAAAATGCTAAACCTTAGGATTTAAAACGCAACGTTTGTCTTGTATGAAATCACTTACAAACATATTAAATTATTCAAAACCAACTTGCAGGTTCACACACAGAACTTCTCCAGCTTCTGAAAACTGGCAGCTGCCCAATTCCCAGCACCTGAGCAGCCAGAGGGAAGCTGGGCCATGCAGTAACAACAACTGCCAGCATGATTGCTGGAGCACAGGAAGTCAAACACACAGAATCATTTCTAGTCACATACCTACCTTTAACAACAGTCAAAGCTAACTTTGTAGCAGAGGCTCATTTGTCAGTCTAGGTATCTCTTAGATACACTGGATTGTGTTTCATGTAAATGAGTCTGTGTGCATGCAAATCATAAACAGAGAAAAGTAAACTTAGAGTTGGAAACATGTCATTAAAGACCACGTGTGGGAATTTGGTAAGAACTGATAATTTAAAACGACAACAGGCATGTGTCTTTCCTCCAAAGCATCTGCATTTGCAGCGTGAGGACTAGGAATGTGCAAAATCAAGTTAGGGAATTTAACAGATACATAATTACTAGCACTGGTAGCTGGTACACAGATGGAAATATCCTGGACAGGTAAATAGACACTGAAGAGCTTTATATACTGGTAAACAGGAGTCTCCTCTGCTCCAGTTGTGTGACTCCAGGGCAATAGCACTGAAATCAATAGTTATTTTGCATTTAAAGAGAAATAAAAGTACACTTGTTCAATGCTTCTGCAGAACCATGTTTCTGTGCCACTAGATCAGCTCTACCTTCACTCCCTTCAATTCTTTTCCTCTAAACTCAAGACAGTGCTCTCACACTGTACCATTTAGTGCAGCATCACAAATACTTTATTTGCATTTTTTGCACATAGCAAAGTTTCCAGTTAAATCCTAACACTCCCTCCCCCTCACATCATCATTTCCCGTTGCTTACCAGTGCTCAGGACACACAAACAGTGAGACTGGAGCATGGAGCACATCTCTCCCTTCTCGGTAACATTTCCTAGGTAGGAAACACTGATCAAAGACCCAGTGACAAACTCTATATCCTGATCCTACTTCCTTCTTTCATCAAATGAGTATAAATAAGAGATGACTACAAACATCTCTGCAGACATACCGGGGGGATTTTTAGATCAAGATCATTGGGTTTTTTCTTTGCTATTTATGTGAGTAAACCCAGATTTTGATTGCAAGGCAACACTTCACAAAGACGACTTTAGATTGACTAATGTGAGCTGTGATCTCCTCCATAGCTTTTTTCTGTTCCCCTCCATTTTCATTCTAACAGTGATACCTGAGCCACAGGGAACGATTCGTGACTTCAGGAATCATGACAGTAGCAGAACTCAGGCCAGTGCTTCCAGCCTACTCAAGCACTTGTATTTTGATGGTTAAAAGCCTTCAGGGGTACATTCACCACTATATATATTATATACACTTATTCTAGAGAGAAGGCAGGATAGCAGGACAATGTATATACGTTCTGCTAATTTTCACAGGCTAATGAAGTGACCAGTGATTTTCAATGCTTTGTGAAGCATTAATCGCTCACTTCTATTAAAATACTGAAGATATTACACACTATATCATAACCACTACACATTCAGTGATACAAAAGCCTAGAAAAAGAAATACAAATATAGACTTAATAGAATGTGCAATTTTTTCATAGTCTTCACTGTAACATTTTCTTACACGTGTGTTCAAACTGGGACTGAGCTGTGGATTACAGGTTGAGTTTGTTGCCCAGTCCTCAGTGTGTCCTCACCCCTATACACCCTCGGGTCAGTACTCCTGTATTTCCACAGAAACCAGAGCTCAGCCTGGTCATACTGAAGCTAAAGAAAAGGAGTGGCAGAGGGCTTGGACCCACTCTTTCCAGGAAATATCTGTGTTCAAGAAAATACAAATGGACTATGAAGAACCACCTCCCCCCAGTGAGAGCAGATTTTGCCTTTTCTACTGCAGGTATTGTTGGCAGCTCAACACAAGGGGAAATATCAATAGGTTCTTTGAGAATCAAAACAGCCCGTATATAACAATGCTTTTGTCTTTGATGATAAAGCTAATTGTTCTCCACCTTCTAAAATGCCCCTGTGTCTCCTATAGATTTTCTATACATTATTTTTCAGCCACTTCTATTGAACAATGTAAAGCTTCCTTAGGGCTGGAGTCAATAAATGAAAATATAAAGGTCTTTATTGCACTGCCAGCCAGGGACTCTAATGCAGTCCTTGTAGTGCAATACATCACAGGCCTATAGCTTTCCTTAGGGTTTATTCTCTCTTACAAAACTACAAATGGATCTAAATCAAACCAAACACCTGGAGAGTGTCCAGTCATATTTTCCTATTCTAAATGAGCACATGACACTCTACCTGTCCTAATGCCATTCCATACAACAGTGAGCAACACTTGCAAAGTATTAGGGAGACAAGGAAACAGTCACACTGGCATATCCTCCTACCTGCATGATACAATAACGTGTGCTGACATTTGTTCTTTTGTATTTACCAGGAAGAAAAGAAAGAACATTTTTAATTGCCTGTGTCTTTCAAATGGAAGGAACCCAACTTGTTACTGTTACTTGTGTTTATTTATTTGGAACTACTTGCAAAAATTTTAGAATTAAATAGCCCTAAGCCTTTACCAGCAGCACCTGCACAGATTGAACTAGATCAGATGCTAAATCATTTTCACAATTCCAATATTTGATACTTTATCTGTTTAATAGGTTCCCCATTTCTTTTCTCTTTACAACTGTGACAGCAATTACAAGTGTAATGCATATTGATATGATACAAAAACAAGTCATTTTTTCCTCACACTGCTTTTAAATATGTAATAGATATTTAAACACTACTAATGTTGTGAATAACACATTTCACCAACATAAGCAATAGGACTGCGGACAGGAGGTGACTGAAATGACAAGCACAACAAGTCCTCACACAAAAGAGGTATTACAGGGAATGGAAAGTAAAGATTTGTTCTTTCAGCACCTGAAA
Source organism: Aegotheles bennettii (assembly GCA_013398125.1). NCBI lineage: Eukaryota > Metazoa > Chordata > Aves > Caprimulgiformes > Aegothelidae > Aegotheles > Aegotheles bennettii. The sequence goes on along the minus strand of VZRW01005835.1, from coordinate 335,855 downwards.
ACAAACTACTTCATAGCTACCTATGTACCTGGCTTCTTTAGGAAAAAATCCAGACACACCTATAAGTGTCAAACATGTGAGATTACTTTCAGACATGGGGACACACTGCAATACTTCCAGACACACACACACCCCAGCTCTGAACACAGTTCTCATCTGGAGCTTGTAAGGAGAACGCGAACTGCAAGGACTGTGAGTGCTCCCTTTGCTTTTTCATGTGATATATTAATGTATACCTATTCATGTGTAGCTTTTCTTAATTTCAGCTAATAATTAGTGTTCTGAGATACATCAGGGATGAAATCAGTTGGGATGTTTGATTTATGTATGTTGTTTCAAGGTAATGAAAATAGCCTAGCAGGTACACACTGTAAAATTAAGAAGGGAATATTAGAAAATAAGGTGAAATTTGGGTAAATTGCATGAATATGTAATAGCAATGCACTCTTGTATTTAAGAAAAACTGAACATCTTCTCAATTTCAGTTCACAAGAACTAATATGACCTCTCCATCAGAATGTCAAATTTTGATGCACGATCTCATATAGAATATTTACAACTCGCACAGATTTCCAGACCAATTACAAGTGAAATACAATTTAAAATGCAACATACTTTAATTCAACCTTCTCATTGCTACTGATAAGTCATATACTTTTATTTATTATGACTGGACATGAAACCAGAAAACAAGAGCCTGAACATTCGTTTAGTTTACCACCCCTTTGCAAATTAGATGTGTTTTCTTCCACCTCTTTTGTTTTTCTCTGTATTGAAAATGTACCTGGTCATGTTCTAAATACATGCTGATTATTTCACAGACAAATTAAGCAATCAGAAAAACATCAAAGCAAGAATAGGGAAAAGTATCAGAAAAAGGACACGTGCACTTATCAACTTGTATACTCATACTCAACAGTAACAAGTAAAAAAGGTACTGTAAAAGACAACCCAACAGTTACAGAAAAACCAGAGCTGTCTCCTAATGGAAACAGCAAAGCAACATGGGAATTTGTCTCAAACATTGTGGGGTTCTCTGCAGTTTGGAGCTCCCTCTTGCAGAGTGAGTTTGTACCCAAACAGGAGGCATGGCATGGGAGATCAGTATGAATAACTCGTTGAGAAAGAATATGGCCTTGGCCATCAAGAAATGGTCACTATCAGTCATGCTTTTAGAAAACTTATGTTCTTTGCAAAGCTTTATTGTAAGATGTACTCATCAGAAGGTTTTTTTTAAATCAAAATCAGTTTTAAAAGCAGACAAGCACATGGGTAATTTCTGTGCAATTTAGCATCCATTAACCTTACAACTGTAACATTTGTAATGTGGAGGAGGATCAATTCCTCTTCCAGAAGTAGCGTGACATTATCAGATTTGTAGTGTTAAAATAAACATGATGAAAGAAAAACAGCTAAAAAAAGTAACTTGTTTATAGCCTACATATAAGAGAATTCTTAGAAGCTGTCCCAAGCAACTGATAGCTTTGAGCACCAGACTCCAATCTCCCAGCATATCTTCTATCCAGGTGACCATGGCTGCCCTCTAATACCATGACCTTCTAGCATTGCTTTCATATAATTATAACTTGAAGATTATGATCATTCTGATGGCTGTCATGATCAAACACATAAATTTGCTATAACCTATTTTGGACAAAAGTCCCTGCTGTTAATTTTTCTAACGTAAGCTTTTGTCTACTTTTATGAAATTTTGCCAGCACTGCACCTTAAAGATTTCAATTTTCCTCCTGTCAGCAGCATTTCTTTCTCATGATTCACATTCTGGTTACTGCAAAAAAAAAAAATAATAAAAAAAAACAAACAAAAAAACCCCCCACTTTTTACCAGTCATGCCTTGTACAATTCAACTTTCCCAACTGTTTTACTTGGGAATTTTAAGAACTCCCGACCACTGATGCATTTAAGTGACAAGCAGCACAAACTAGTAAATAGTGCAGAAGAGCTTAGGTTGGATCCTAAATAACTGCACTAATTTACTGACTCTACAGTTCGATGACTGTGATATCTTGCATTTTGATTAATTAAACCTAGATTTTTGACATTCAAACAGTCCTTATTATTTGCAATATTTTGTTGCTTTCAACAACAAAGTTTCAATTGGTGGTTGTGGAAAGATTCCATTTTATTGTTACACCTGAAATCTGTAACATTTGTGTTTCATACCCTCCCACAACCCATTTGCTTGCTGTGATGACAGAAATTATCCATGCGATGTGTGTATATATATATATACACACACACACCTATTTTTAGACACACACCATCAATATATATACACATAGGTGAAATAATAAGAAATAACGTTTCTAAGTAGTCACTGAAGCAATCTCCAGCTGCTCATGCTGTCCCATGAATTTTTCAATAATTTGATGGGGCATATTCCAATACCTAAGGCCATTATTTGTAATGGCTAAAGACAACTTCCTCCAGTTAATCTGTTGCAGCTTCTAGCCTATAAATCTTGACACCTTGTGCCACTTGTGGATCTTCTTGTCTTTGATACTTGGATAAAAAGCACCACTACTGCCTCCCTGCTGCATTCCCTCCTGATTGTGGCTGCTGCTGCTTGAATATTCCATGCAAATTCCACTTTCTACAGGCACTTTTTCTTGACTGTGAGTCCATGCCATCCCAGGAATAAAGCCAGACAGCTATATGCCACTTCATAAGGTCTGAGAAGGTTCAGAACCACAGCTCAGCTCTGCCTGCCAGCCAGTTACAAATGCAATTGCTGAATACAATTCTTGTAGCTGGACTCAATGAGGTCTGTAAGATTTATATCAGTTTAACTTTCTCAATTTGTGTTAGAAAAGCATTATTACCCAGATAAGTTTGTCTGGATACCTAACAAAGTATATATTAGACAGAGTTGTCACATTATTTTTCTAATTGTCTTACATATGAGAATAAAAAGAACACAATGCTCAAGAACAAGATTCCTGGAAATATACCAACAACTGCAGTGAAATTGTCATTCATCTTTACATTTACAAGGATAAAAAAAGCTTCCCAACCTCCTCCAGCCACCTGAATAAATCTCATTAATAATTTTCTTGCATCCTCCACACTATTCTCTGTACCTCAAGTCTACACATCTACTTTAAGTTGGTTATTTTACGTTCAGCAGTGCCTTGGCTCTGGGACTGCTCTTTTGTTCAACTCAAATGCTCAGCTTAAGTGTAGTATTTTGTTTTTTCAGAGAACTATGACTATATCTTCTTTTTTTCGTTGTTTAAAAATCACCTCTAACCTTATTACAGCTCTCTCAATCACCATCAGCTGTTGTTCAGAGACCTTCAGTATTTCCTCTTCCTCAATCCAATTCAGAATTACAGGCACCAGTATAATTCAGCTCCTAAACATTTCTCTATAATCTGCATCTTCCCATGCAGTTAAAAACATTCTGAATTCTGTTCTTTCTGGAACATAATTCCCAATTTATGTTTCTCAGAAGCAAAACAATCTCTCATTAGCTTTGATATTGCTCTCAATAACCTCGTGTAGCACGTACTTACCTTCCTCTAGCACTAACCCCATTCTTCCCGTAATCAAATTGGTTCTGCATTTTGAGATACAAGTTTTCCACCACCGTTTCCTTCTTCCTCTGTTACTGACAGTAACTTCACTGTATAAATAAAATCATGCCTTGTGCACTGAGATCTGGAAACTCACTGCTAATTGCTGCATTATTAATCGCTAAGTCAACTAGTGGCAATGGGGAATCCAACTGCTGTCTCTGGAGGGCCAAAGGGATTGTCAGAGAAGTAGCTTTTTATATCAGCTGCTCTGTTTCCTTTCTTCCTTTCTTTCTGGGAATGCAGTATATGTTGTTTTCCTGAAAACATGGGAGCAGTGATAGTTGGAATACAAAGAAACCCTACGCGACAGACTCAGTCCGCTGGAAGAGAAGCATTCTTTAATTAGATTATGTCACTAGAATTGCTTAGTAATTACTATTGAAGGCACAGAAGAAGAATGCTACAACCATAATTATAGTACCTGACAGACCAACAAATTAAGTACCAGATACCTGCAAATTTACCAAGCTTTTCCTTCCCTGTCTTTCCACTGGTACAATATTTAAAATGCATCACAGAGATTCATGCATGTGCAGCATGACAATTGATTGGCACGAGGTGATTTGTTTTCCAGAATGATGCCGGTATGATCCTCACTCCCAGTCTTTTATTGATCCTTGAAACAAACACCATCCTGTACTGGTTTCATTAGACGTGCTCTCTCTTGTTAATTACCGCTCACTCAAATCTTTTGGTGTTTCATTAAGGTGAACAAATTGGAAGAATTAAATAAACAATCCATGTCAGCTGCCACTATGGCTCTCTCATTCCTGGTCTTTAATTCCCCAGAATGCCAATAAGGAAAGGGGTTTGCTCTCCCTTTCTTTTATTTTTTTTTAGTATTTCTGACATCAAGTCACAACAAAGTGCTGCAATGCACCATAAGAATTGACTAAATCAAGTTGGAAAATTGTCTGAAAGACTTGGCTGACTACATCCCAAATCCTTTTGGACTTTAGGGAGAATTCTCCTACCTAACTGCAGATACACGCGGTTTCATCAGCTTCTCTGCAACGGATCAAAAAAGGGTTGTTTTCTGCTATTCACAGGAAGAGAGTGAAGGACTAAACAACAAAAATAATTTGTATGGAGAATCCAAAATGAGTGTTATTGAAATGGCCTGATAAAAACATTTGAAAATTGGTTTTGCAGGAAAAAAAATGCCTTTTGAATTCACTTTATAAATAAGTATTTTTTTTCTCCTGATGGGCAAAATTGGGAAATCTGAAAAAAAGGATAAAGTGAAAAATTTACTTATTTCCCTACACTGGGTACAATTGGTTTTGGAAGGCTGCAGAATAGCAGACACTGGAAATAGAGAACATTCCTTATAGTCAGGAATACCTAATACAAGCTCAAGATTCAAGACGATGAAGAATAATAGCCAGGGCATTTTTTACTACTGAATCCTTTACTCTGTGTGCTCTGAGGCTTCTGAAAATGTCTAAATCTCCCTGAGCATATTTAGCAGCTTTATCAGTATTAATGTAATGATTCCCACACCTCTTTTCATTGCATTGTCATCCAGTCACTAACAGATTTCCTTACAACCTGCAGTGAACCATTAGAAAAACAGAAAGCAACAGAATTCAGAAGAAGCTATTTTTCAGAATTTTCCTAAACCCAGAAGTATTTGAAAACAATTCAGCTGCTGCCTAAGTACCTTTTTTCCTGTTCTTTTCACTTCTTTACCAGCTCACCTTCCCTAGGACACAACCTTTGCATAAAGAAACCCCAAGACCATCTAAAGCAAAGCTGCAATAAATAATAGACCAGAAGGGGATCTGGGCAGATGTCGACTTTCTTTTTTTCAAGATAACCACACTCTCTGTCATATTTATGCTAAAGAAAATAAGTAGTAATAATCCTAAGATGTAAATCAGATAGATCTTTGACATCTTGAAGCAGTTAATGACTATCTTGAACCTATAATTTCGGCTTTGGGGGGGTTGGGGAGGACAGAGATGACTCTAGTTTTCAGCAAACTTCTGTTAATTTTCAGAAGGATAAAGCACAAAAATTTAGAGTTACACTGATGAGGACCACTATCAGTTGAAAGCTGCAAGAATTAACAGCAATATTAACATACATTTAAATGAATCTGAGACCAAAGGAGCACAACTACAAAGTGAGGTTGCATGTACTGATTTGTCATCTTTCCTTCCTCCTCTATCCCCCTTTCACTCCCCTTTCTCTTCAGTTTTCTATCTTCTACTCGTCTTTATCTGAAAGGCACCTATCAGCTATTATGTGGCTGACTGGTAGTGATGAGACTGCCAAAATGTGACAGCCTTATCTACAGCACAGCCCTGCAAATTGCCAACCATTGATCCAGCAGTCTGTGCCAGCTGATCAGTGCAAAGCTGTTTTGATTTCTTTTCTTCTGGGAAAGAAATGAACTTCTCTGCCAGCAGCCACTATCCTGCCAGTGCTATTCCCTAGCCAAACAAAGGGCTTGAAAATTAGAATTTAGTTAGATGAATTAACATGACATTTTTTTCTCCCCACTTGATTTTCACTGTATTATGGATGTTGCATCCCATTCTGAAATGCGAGGAAAAACAATACAATTGATTATAATAATTTCTCTTCAGGCTATATGTATGTAAATGTCTTCCAGGTACATAGCTTAGCATTGCCAGATCCCCATAACCTTATATCACAGGAGCTTTTGAAAGCAGTCTTCCTCTATTATTACAATCAAATTTCACTACTAAGGAAATTTCAGCTGCTTGCACCCCATTGCGAGGAAGAAGAATATTTTGCTTCGTTTCTTCTCCCCAAATAATGTCCTTGGGGGATCATTTGAAAACATTTATTTATTTACCTCTTGAAAATAAAAAAGAAAAAAATTAATCCTAAAAAGGTCATCTTGTAGTTCTGTTTTTAAATCAGCATTGTATGGCTTGTGTACATTTCTAACAGCTCAGCTTCTAAAGGCTTTACAAAAATAAAGAACATGCGTATGCTTCAACACACAGAGCAGACCAGATATACCCAAGATCAACAATGTTAATTTCTTGGTTAATTTACCCAAAAATGGGGCATTCCACAGCTTCTCTCTGATTAACTCTGAAATCTAAATATTGTCTTCACGGCCAGAGGCCCATTGATAGGTTTCTGGTTTTAAATTAATCAGTGACTTTGCTGAATGAAGTAATAGCCCAAAGGTTGGCAAAGAAGAACTTGCTGACGGCGGAATCAGAAGAGATTTGTAACTAAGACACAGTGTCAGTCCTGAAGATGTGACTCGTGCTTTAATATATGGCAGGATTAAACAGAAAAAATAAAATTCAAATTATTTTGTCTCTCTTTACACCAAATTGCCTGCTTAAACTGAAATATTTGTTTTTCTTCCTTGTTTTTCCCTGAAGCATTCCTGTTTCATCCTTCAGAAGTTTCTCATTTGATATCATCATTTCCCTTCCCGAGTACTTCCCTGTTTAGCTAAACTTTCTGCAAAGGCATGCTTTTATTGGATTGTATTTTATCTCTGCAGATACTTTCAGATCATTTCCTATTTTATTCTGAATTCCTGAAATATATCTGGAACTTTTCACTGACTTCATTACAACATTTTGTTAAGCCAGAGTATTTATCAAAATACACGATGTTGCAAAATTAGCAGGGTATTCATTAAATCCCTCCTGTCTTCACAAATCCAGACTGAGTGTAGCAGGAAATCCATCCCTCCTTCCCAGTTGCAAAAGATTTGTTGCCCCTTCACCCAAGATAAAACATTTCACATTGATGGACACCTTCTGGCCCCAGGCAAGTCTCAATCTGTATAGCCAGCTCCAAAACGCAGCATCAGAAAGGAGCTCACACCTTCCTTTACATCAGAGAAAGATGTAAAATATGTATCGTGGCAGCTGAACTCTTCAGAGGAAACTGGGTTTGTCACACTTTATAACACTTCTTTCCCACTGCTGCGTTACCTTTACTGAACTTCAGTGTAAGGGATAAATCAAAGGGGACACGAGCAGTCAGCGGCCCACAGGCAGCCATTAAGTAACATTAGCACAGCCTTCTGCTAATACAAAGCACTATGAGAGTCCTGAAGAATATTAAAATGTGTTTTATCTTGATTTCTCTATGCAGATTGGAGTGAGAGCTCATGCCTGTCCTTCTGGGCAGAGCGTATTTAGCATTACTGCAACACTGTGTTTAATTCCTCTTTAAGATGTTATTCATGCTCCCCCCCTGGCTTTGAGTTTGAAGCCTTCATTATACTTGAAAAACCACACAAAAATACAAAGATGCTGTACCACTAAAAAACACTTGATGAATGAAAAGCCATGCAGAAAAAGAATGAATTACTAAAAGATTAGTGTACTAATTAGGAAACATAAGTTAATTCATACTGGTAACACATGAAGGAAGTAACTCCAGTTCCCTTCAGTCAGTACAGACCGTAAAATCTGCTGCAATTGTACAAGCTATATTCCATATTCTGCTTGACTGCTATGTAATGCTAGATGGGAAAAAATCCCTCACATCTAAATAAAGCACTTACAAAGGATTTAACTGGAAGCACACGAGCAGCAGAAATGAGAGTATCTAGTTAACCAAAATGAAGTGAGCTTTTAAGTGCTAACTTAGATTAACATAATTTTACTAATTTCTCATCTTGGTATCTTCTTCTGGATATTGGAGAAGCATCAGAGCATAGTTCCATGGGAATTCCAAGTTTGGAATTACTGCAACATTTTTAATTTCTCATTAGGATTTTATTTGCTGACTGCAGATGTGATGGGGTTTAACTGCAGCCTGTGCTCAAGGGTTTATGAATCAGAGTAAACTGCAATTACAACAGTTTTCTTCCATTTTCTTTCCACTACTTCTTGCATTGGTCTCAATCACGCTCAAAAATTTTAGCCAGCCAGAAAACTCTTACCAAAATAAAAAGTCACTGACCAACCACAAGCAATTTGCTAAAGGAAAGACTCAGTCAGAATCAGTGGCAGAAAGAGAAGAGCAACAGAATCCAAGCCAACATTTCCTGAAGGTCTAACAGCCTATTGACAAGAGCAGGCAATCCCAATTAACAACAAATTACATAAACAGATGAATGTGCAGTTCTGAATTCAAGGCTGTGTTCATCTACTGCCTACTTACAAAATTAAGAGTTGTTGAAAGCCTGGGTCAGGAACTTTCAAAAATCATATATCAAATAGGCCATTCTATGCTTGTTATTTACTTGGAAAGCCTTGCAAAGCCTTATTATACCAATTATTTAACAAAACAACAAGACAATTAGAAAAATAAATTAAAATAATGGTGAGCAAGTTTCAGACATGAGCGAAAGTACCATCAATCCAATACTTCAACACAAAGAATTAGAAAAATGATTCACTTAGTGGAATTTCTAATGATCTTCTACTTCGGAAACAAAAGAGACAGCCTAGAAAGAAAAAGAGCTAGAAGAAAAGGGCTGTAAAATACAGCTGTAACCTGCCATCTTTCTACTTGTTCCACTATCACTTCTGTGGTTCCAAAGCCTGACAGCTCTCATTTTGCACACCGTATCATAGGAAGCTGCTCTAACTTTACGCTACCTCACAGTGCACTTGCAACCTCTATACTCATCACAACCACTGGTTAGGTATGAAGTCATTCACAAACTATACACCAGACCATCATACTGCACACTACACCACCACACTGTTTGATGGCTCATAATGTGTGACCAAGGCAGGAATGAGATCATTCCCCTGCTATCATATCCAGAGTTCTGAGCTGGTGAAAAAACTCCTGAGGTCCATCTCTGTCTGGAGCCCTGATCCCACCCAGTTCTGCAGCCAGGAGGCAGCAGCAATCATTAACCTTCCTCAACTATGATGTCTACTGAGTTTCCCCAGTCTTACAGGATCACAAAAAGAGAAGCAGAGAAATATTTAGGTCACCTCACTTGCACGTAGGCAGAAAAAGCATTTTGGTTCTCCAGAGGTGGCACATTCTGCCTCATTTTAAGAAAATATTTTATGTGAACCACCTGTAACTCCACAGGTCCTTCTTTATACCAACCTTGACTGCCAAGAAAGAAGCAGACAATTCCTACCTTGTTTTTATTACCCATAACCACAACATTATGCTGTCTACAGACTCAAGTAACTGTAGTTTTCCTTTTCTGCAATGTCTGTTTCCCTCTTCAGGATTAATACACATACACTGAAGCACACACATACACCTCCACAAACACACACACACAGAAGCCAGCTGGCATTGTGAATTCAACTACAAAAATTAGATTATGAAGATGAGATTTTTAATTAGTTTAACACTGGCATATATTTCTCTTTGCTCCTGTTGCATCCATGAGCTCCTACCGAAGGGATAACTGCAAAGGCTCTGCGGTGGGCTCCCAGTGCAGGCTGGTGAAAGAACAGAGCTTCTCTCCTGTAGAAGTTCCTACGAACAGGCCAGAGAAGGTAAGTGTCCTGAGGTCATGAGCCTGGACTTGTGAAACAGGGGGGTTGATAGCAGCTAAAGGAAGCGCAGGGTTCTGCCTGGGAAAGTCAGCCTGGGAGGAATACGTCCTGCTCAAAGTGTAGCACTGTGCTGCTCAATAAAACAACGGTTTATTTTTCCTTTACAGGCTTGTAGGAAGAAGGTGAATTGTTACAGGGATCTGACCTCTGCTAGCTGCTGCCCATGCCTAACCATCATTACCCACTGGAACACAACGTCTGCCAAAGGCTGCCGGGCCAGAGGAGAACAGCCTTGCCACAGAGAGACTGCCCTGATTTAACCACACCATTGGACAAGGTTCTTGTAAGCCATTATTCTGCTGACTAAAAACCTAAAACTTTCACATTTCAGAAAGATGAATGCACCACCTGTGTGCAAAATACTCCTGGTGTGGTCTCTGCTGAGAAAGGTCTATTTAAGATACACATTTAATTATCATTTTTAAAGAAAGTTGACTTCAACGTTTCAAGTTTTCCTTCCCCTTGAAGGGCTGCTGCCATTCCAACTTCAGTTCTCCAGTTGATAAGGATTACTTCTCCCAGAATTCTGCATGTACAATCTCCCATCAAGAGCCAATGATGTCTGTGCTGATCTATTAATACCACACAGCACCTTCCATTTTGTTCATCAACAGTTTTTCCATGAACTCATATCATAAATGATGCAATTTTTCAGCACTGCCTACTAATTAGTTTATGCCCTGAAGCAGAAGGATTAAGAACCCTAGTAAACAATATCTTATGTAATTAATAATTTTATTTACATGCTGTAAATATCTAATCCTTGCCAAATCTAAGCTATTTAATTGATGAGGTTATGTTGTATTAAATGCCACATGTCTTATTAGAGTTTTCATTCTTCTTCCCTTCTAATATTTGAGATATGAACAAAGTGCACTACTGAGAAATGAGCCAGAACCACTTTTGTTAGAGAACAACTACCTATGCCAGCTCCTTGAAAACAGGAGTCAACCTGGACAAGACACAGCATCGACACTGCGAGTGACAGGGATCCCAAGCCAGCTGGTGTTTGTACAGTCTCTATTGCAAAGTTACATCATCTTTATTGGCTAGAATGAGTTTATCCACTGTTAACAGCAGCCCGTTACAAAAACATAAGTCATGTACCAAACAGTACCTGAGAAACCCAACAGCGACCGAGCTTCACCACAGCAAGCTCCTGCAAACAAGTCTATTGTCAAGGAGGAACAACATTGCACAACACGCTCACAAATAAATGCTGAATTTTTATTTCAATTGCCATACATTTGTTAGAGCTGTGCAAAATCTGCAATTATTCCCAGGACCATATATTTATATATGAAGCCCTGGATCAATCAGTTATTTAAACAGCACTCAGCTCCACACTCCTCCATATATTAGACACCTTTCAAATTTTGATGTAGGGAGAGAAAAGGCAAGAAATAAACAGGGTTTGACTCAACTCAGGGGAAATGTGACACATATCAATAACAGGGAGGCATATTAATCTTAAAATTACTACCAGGTTTGACAGTATAATATACACATAAGATTATTTCCATCTTTTGCTCTGGAATACATTCAGCTTGCAGTGTTTCTACTTGCACTTACCCACGTGGTTGCATCTGTTCCTCTTGTGAGTAAACTACAATGGTTCCCCTTTTAGCTAGGAAATTCCTGCAGAGAGGCATGTTTGTTTATTTCCCTGAACAATCCCAAAAGATTCATGCATGACAGAAAGTTCACCTTTTTGAGGAGGCCAGCATCAAGCACTTATATCAGTAATATAAGTATAGGATTTATTTATGAGAAGGTAAAGGCACAGCTTCTTAACACAAACAGATGGGAAAGAGAGAAGGTTGGAGTATGAATGAGGAACGAGGAACATCCTTAAAAATAGACGTACAAGAAGCAGGACCACAGAGTACATACAGGCATATTCTGTGTCCACAATCAAGCTGCCTTCTTCTCTACCTGTTAACGTTTCAGAGGCACACAATTCAAAATAGCTATGAAGCCAGATAATTAAAAAACCAATCTAGATCTAGTATTAAATATATTCCAGAAAGAAAGAGCATTCTGGCAACTATACTCACCTTGCTACTCAATGGTTTCATAAGTTACCCATTAAAAATGGTCATTATTTGCCATAGCAACTATAACAATATGCAATTTATATATAGTTTTGAGCCATAACAATAGGTCCATTTCATTAAGTAGCACAGCTAACATACAATGAAAACATCTGTACTTTCAATCAAACAACAATAAACGTGTTTGACAACAGAGAGAGATGGCTATTTGTCCTCATTTGCAAAAACACTTTATCATCTGTTTTTCTCCACATCAGAGTGTATTTCTGTTACTGATTATATCAAAGCAGATTAAAGTATTTAGTTCATTAGGAAAATACAAAGTCACTAATTTAGACAGTTGATTTAGCTTAAAAACAACCAAACCTCAAGATAGTTTAGATAGTTTATATAGAAATATTTAAAGGCATATGTTTAAAAAAGCCTTCAGGGTTTTTCAGCTGTTCCCATTAGCATGTAGAAAAACTTAGATTAATTCATTAATTTCACCACGAGTGGCAAAAACTAGAAAAAAATGGAAAAAATAATCTGGAAAATAAAACAGAGTCCTGACATTTCACTCGGATCTTTTCCACTTAGCTTCATATAAGTCTGATTTTCCTCCCTGCTCCATAGAAGCCTGTTAAGAAGGAAATCTATTTTATGATAAATGGACCAGAAAGTCTGATCCAGACACTTTCAGTTTTTTCCCACGGCTACACAAATCTGAGCCTGTCACTGCTGGTGGGAGGGCTGGGAGGTAATGGAAAGCTGCTACCAGGGTGCCAGAGCACACCGTGTGCATTGAGCGTTGCAAACCTGACACAAAGCTTTGGATCCACTACAAGTTCCCCCTGATGGAAAATAAACAAAAAGAGTGGAGGACATTCAAAAAGCCCTTCAAGACCAGGAAAAGGGAACGAAGGATTTAAGGAAGATAAAGGATTGGGAGAAGGCAGGCAGATTTGATGGAAATTATTAAACTGGAAAAAGGGAAAGCAAAAAGGCAAAAAACCCCAGTAGTTGAATTTTGGATGTCCAACCAGAAAAAAGACAGCCAGAATCTTGTGTCTGTTGTGTGGACCGGTAGTGAAGCCATTATCCATGATTAAAAAGAAAACAACCTAAAAAACCCAACAAACAAACAGAAGGCTGAAAAACCACTTTAAAGCATTTGTAAAAATTCAAAGCAAAATATGAAATTGATTCCAGCAGTTAGGAAGCTACGCTACCCTTTACCCATCAACATAAATCCATCAGTAAACATACACAAAAAATTCTGCTGTGTGTACTCTACTGTCTTTGCCAGCTTTGGGTGAACACAGTCCTATTGCAGTCCAAGAAATCTTGCTGCCATCCAAAAATTTAGCTGGGTATTGCATTATTCTATAATAATTACTGTATTTCACTGGACAACTTCCATCACTCATCAGTTGGAACCCTTTATGCCCGATTCTGATAAAAGTTACCTATGATTTGCAAAATACAACTAGTCAGGCTACTAAGGCTATCTGACACAGAACCCAAGCCAAATAATGAGTTACCAAATAGCTCATGGCAAAAATATTCTCAAAAATGAGTATACTTATTAATGACTTTCATTGCACTCAACAGTTTTATTTTTGCATATCAATAGTTAACAAGCTTTAATAATAGCAGCATTTTCTGAAGTCATTAGATCAATCTGAAAGGAAATATCTTCCTAAAGAATCATGCATTTCCACTAGACATTGTACTATAATGGAGTTAAATTATTTAAATGTAATTACAAATACAAGCAAGGCACTGAAGCCATGTACCAATATTACAAGCTGACATGGTAACAATATATACACTCAATCTAGGAGGCGTGCTATGAATGCTAAGAATGCTAAGAATTTTTTTCTTGTATGTGAAGTTTTTTTAACTATCTAGGCCCAGAGAGCTTTCATTGTTTTAATTCCCTCTTGTGATACATCAACAAGCTTTTTGCACTAATCCAGGTGCAGTATGTCAACTAGATGACCAGGCTGGATTGAAAGAAAAAATACCCAAAAAACAACAACAGAAACCCTATAAAGAACAAACCCAATAGCAAAAGCTATTGCAGAGGAAGGTGAATGACAGCTGACAGAGAATCACTGAAATATTTTTACACTTCCCCACTCTGAAATAAGTAAATTATTTTTCACGTACAAGAGCACCACGATGACACAGTGCAATTGCTTGTGGAGTGAAACCGTAATCCTAATATATCCATTTGACTTCAAGTCTATGCTATTATATCCTGTTGAAAACAGATGCATTTTTCCTTTTAATACACAGTTTAGTACAGAAAAATATTTGAAATATGGTTAGAAAAATAGAACAAAAAAAGCAAACAAAAAAACAGCAGGCTGACTTGTAGTAGTTATCACCTAGTAAGTCAAACTCAGGAGCTTGAGGGCAAGTGGTAGGAGGCAAGAAACAGGCTATAATAAAGATGAACAGAAAATGGACAACACAGACTAAATAACTACTTTGAGTCTCCTGCCTGTATTGTAATAAACTTTTCTCTTTGTACTGAGTCTGAGTGATCAAATCAAAAGTCACACAGACATTGGGACATTATTTTACTGCAGCCAAACTGTTTTAACACACCTCTCAAGACTCCCTGTTGAAGAAAAGCATTAAGACGCAGCCACAGCCCAGCTGGAAGCCTAGGTTTTATTTTTAGTATTTTCATTTGGCTTTTGGGCCCTCAAAGAAATCTTTGAAACAAACAGTGCCTCTGTTTCCTCCAGGTGTCTACTGTGATACAAAGGCTTCCATATGCTAAAAATCTCAATTTTTAATTCAAAACACTTCCTATTTAATATTTTCCTTAGATCTCTGCTTCTAGAGGATGTGATTACATGACACTCAGAGATTTAAGAGATTGCAGAAGGATTTAGTATATGAATCTTAATCAAAGCTGTAAAGCAAATGCAGAAAAATCTTCCTAAAATATTCAAGGCAAATGTTATGATTTTCAATCCAGCCTTATGATCCCCAAACAAATGAGACTGGAAATGCTGGATAAAACGTTCCTAACTTTGTAAAAGAGGACAGCTACAAGTTATTCATTTATTTTTTAAAGATTTCTGACGTTGCCAGAGGAAGATGTTATATACTTCATGTAGCACAGTGCTAGTTAAGAGTTCCAGCAGAAACATCTTAAAGCAGATCTGTCCCATCACCCCAAAGAAGGGAAAAAAACAAAAATCTATATTTTTTTTCTTATACACTGGTTTTCTGGGACAAGGTCCTCCTTGAAGGATAGTTAGCTGTGATTGTTCCTATCCAAATCAAGAAGTAAGTGCCCCAAACGTGTCTCTCAGGATGTTTTACAATGGTGCCCACAGAGAAGCGGCTCCAGCCACTGAACTGCTGGTGAGGACTTTCCTTCTCTGTGAAACACCCTCCTGCACGGGCTGAGTTCAGCTCCAGCAGAAGCCAGCAGCCACTCTCCTTCCTGAGGTGCTTGGTGTTCCTGACAGCAGGACTCTCTCCATGTACCTTTTTCCCGTTGTTATATAGATTCACAGCTTCACAGAAAAGTCAAAATGAAGGACTGCTAAAAAGCCAAGTCCTTGCCTAATCAGGATTTGCTGGTTTGATGTCTTCTCTTTCCAAAGCCAGCAGATGTCATTGTCTCCTAATCTTCCTTTTCTTATCAGGAGTGATACATATAACTCAAAAGGTCTCATTCATAAGCAGAGACAGTTACAAGTCATCCAGACAAATTTATCTTCCCTAGAACTGAGGGAAATTGGCTGATTTGCCACTTCAGCTCTTTCCAGAGGATTCCAGCACATCTAGGGAGTCTCAGTTCTCACAGGCTGCTCTGCAGGGTCTCTACCTGCACGTACCACAATGTTAAAGCTCTCCTTACTTGATCATCACTCTGTACCTTCTTGTGTGGGTAATACAGCCCCGAGTTTCCTGGTGGGGAGCAGTCCCCTTCCGCACAGCAGCAGCAACGTGAGAGCATTTCAAATGATAAGCAGCCCTTATGCTTTAGAAATATTGTACTAACTTGATTTCAAAAGGGAGCTGCAAAATAAACGGTCTGTGTGTGGCTCTTAGCAAAGTCTTCCTCGAGTGATAACAATGAGATCAAAGCAATTTAAGTCGAGGGGGTTTGGGGTTTGTTTTTTAAAATATTTTCTGGTAAGAACTCTCCATCCACTTCACAGATTCACTGAATAAGAATATGGGGGTGCATACTCTTGTTAGAAGAAAAATGAAATGGAAATGAAAATAGTGGTCACAAATACAGAAGAATCTTTTTAAAAGACAAGTTTTTACTTGTCAAACAGGGAGTAAAACTGACATTTTTCACCCACCGAGTCTGACTTTGTCCTTCTATTCAGAGTATGGATTTTTGCATGTCAATTTTTAAACTAGTCCTGCAGAACTCAGCTCACATAAGCAGCACCTTTGATTTTCTTTTCATCATTTGTATGTTCCTATTTCGTTTACTGCAAGAGCATCAGTATTGGTTTTATTTCCTGATTTGAAATACACTCATCACCTCACTCAACAACAAGCACAAGAGCACAATGCCACATTGCTAAAGGTGCTACAACAGAATAAGTCAGTCACAACCATTTACTGGTAACAATACAGTTTTGATTGGAAGTCAAAAAGCTGTAAGACCTTGAATGGTCATTCATATACCTGCTTTATATTTAATTTGGTATTATTTAATACAAATGATCCTTCAGACTTCAATCACACTATGAGCTGCTCCTACAGAAATCAGTTCCATAATAGAAATACACTCTTCTGCAAGTAATGAGCATAGAAGAGGTTTGCTCATTATCCCTCTAATCACTGCCATCATTTTAAAGACTTCATTAATATTGTTACCTTCTACTGCTTTTATAGGAGTTCACAATCCAGTAGTTGTTGTTAAGGTTGCTGCAGCAGGTAGAATGAAATTTTAAAAGTGGTACCATTGTTAAAAAAATACTCCAGAAAATACCTCCATGAAACATGGAGAGCAAAACATGCTATTGGTCTATGCATTGGATTGTAAGATCTGGATCTTCCTTTATCATATTAATACTACTACGATTTTACTACAAATAAAAATCAAACCCCAAAAGCCTACATTTGGTTTTGTGATTGAAGCACGAAAGTAAGAATAAGGATTTCTAGGATTTAATTCCAAGTTTCTCACTAAATAGATGTTTTGGGATATAGTCAACCACATTGATAATCAGAAAGTATGGAGATTTCTCATGTATTTATATTTCACAGTTACAACTGAATTAAAAAGAATAGTTACAATACTTCAATGTGGAATTCAGCTCTGTATGGGGAAGCCATGCACGTTGCTGAGCACCTCGAATTGCACTTGTTCCTAATGCGTCTCTTAACATGGATTGCACATGGTCTGCATGACTTTGGACAAGAGTGAATCACCATATGCCAAAGCTGGTATTATAAAATGGTTTACAGGGATTCCTGTTTCACTGTTCTTACGTGTTCCCATAGAGAATGTACACGCCTTAGATAGACTTTTGCTGCAATTTTGAGAGAAGTCTACCAAAAAGCCTGACAGAAATTAACATAAAAATAAGATTGGAATTGATCATTCCAGCAGATATCCAAATACCAAATATGGACAAGAGTACACGAGGTCAAATGACTTCATTTTCTTTCCATTATTTGGGATAGCACTTATGGGTTCTTAACCTATTGCAATTACAGTATGAGCAAGTAATTTTTTTCTAATAAGTCATCCCCTTAATTTGTCTCCAGTAAAGTAGCAGTACTAATATAAATGCTACATGATGAAACGAATATGATTTTTCTCAGAGACATTTATTCATTTTGAAATTTCAACCGTAGTACTTCTTTCAGCAAAAGAGTGTGTGCCGTTCTCTCCTACCTACAACCACAACACTGAAGCAAGAACAGGCATAAGATTTGCCTTGCAAAATTTGTTGCACAACCAAGTGACGTTTTAATTTCTATTTTGATTAAATAAGAATTTTGGGTTTGCTTTTACACTAGCTATTATTTCAATTGCAGATTTACCTGGTCAACACAACTTAAAATTTGCTATCTCACTGGGCTATCTGGCTGACCTTTTCAGCCTTCAAGGCTAGTCTCACTTAGGTTGGCACGTTTTATTCATTGATATCAAAAATTCTGTGATGATACAAGATTAGATAGATAGATAGATTAGATAGATAGATTAGATAGATAGATTAGATAGATAGATTAGATAGATAGATTAGATAGAGCCACTAAGATGATTAAGGGAATGGAACATCTCCCTTATGAGGAAAGGCTGAGGGAGCTGGGTCTCTTTAGCTTGGAGAAAAGGAGGCTGAGGGGTGACCTCATCCATGTTTACAAATATGTAAAGGGTGAGTGTCAGGACGATGGAGCCAGGCTTTTGTCAGTAATGACTAATGATAGGACAAGGGGCAATGGTTGTAAACTGGAGCATAGGAGGTTCCATGTAAATATCAGGAAAAACTTTTTCACTGTGCGAGTGCCAGAGCACTGGAACAGGCTGCCCAGAGAGGTTGTGGAGTCTCCTTCACTGGAGACATCCAAACCCCGCCTGGATGCGTTCCTGTGTGATGTACTCTAGATGACCCTGCTCTGGCAGGGGGGTTGGACTAGATGATCTTTCGAGGTCCCTTCCAACCCCTTAGATTCTGTGATTCTGTGATTATATTTAATTCCTATATAACTTTCAACACCTGTCTGCTTCCATTACCTGAACCTCAGCTTATGCCCTAACATTGACTTTGTGTGCATGTGTTCCTATCTATTATTGAATGAGATAAAAGAAGGAAGCTCTAAAATACCGAAATAAAGACATAGACCGAGATGAGCTGTGGTTTAAGCATTTTAAATACACACTTAGGAGAAAGATCCTTAACTAAATAGAAAGCCTGGCAGAAAAGCTGAAAGAATTTACATTACTGAAAAGGCATCAGATGCAAGAGGATTTCAAAGGGTTACTGCAAAACATATCTAGCTATGGGAGAATCCAATTTCATATCTAAGAATACAGTCTGTGTTATGGACCAAAATCAGTATCATTTCTCTCTCACTGTGAACACCTGGAAGACTACATATCCTGTAATTGGTCAGAAATAATTTAGTACTTTTATCTTTGAGCCTCCCTCAGCTGATCAGAGTACAATCAAATGCATTAATGAGAACTAGTCCACAAATGGTGCAAACATCTTTATATCTGAAAACTATCAGTAATCATTAATGTAATTATTCTTACCATCTACGCAGATATTTAGTTATGGATGTTTACAGACATGGAGACTAAAATCTCAAGTTTATGTTAAATGACTTCATAGTGTGAGTATCTGAGGTGTATGAAAAACCTGAAGTTAATTAAGAGTAGGTATCACCTTTTTCAGCAATTTCATTAGAGTTTGCAATTTCGAGAATTAAAATGTTTCTGATCCAGCTAAATAGGAGGCACCTTAGCCATGACACTTTTTTTGAAAGATCTAAGCAAATAAGCCAAAAAAAGAAAAAAAAAAAAGCTATCTCTTACACTACCTATGGGCCTTGATATTGTGCCTCATGAGCTACACAAATTGTTTTCAGCAGTTCAGGATATCTCAGAGATTTCAAATTAAATGGGACACACAGTATCTGATGTGGAAGCCTAGTATTTTACACACAAAACAACTGAGCAATAGGTCTCTTCTTGCACAGCATTGGGGAGAAATTACAATGCATTAGTAGCATGCAGTCCAAAAGAAAAGTATAAAATTGATAGTCTAGAAAATATCCCATATAAAATACCCAACTATGTTTGTAAAAAAGAAGTTTCCATAAAAACCTATGTCCTATAAACTTCTAGACGAAGGTGAACCCTCACCTGAAGAAAAACTGTTCTGTCAATAATAAGCTAGTGTTGCTGCAGTCAAATCAGCACTTAGAAAGCAACTCTAGTTTACTGCCAATATAGCCCTGGGTTTTTTATTCCAACATTTTATGAGGACGAAAACACCATTTGAATGTCAAAGCTTTTGATTTGGGGAAAGACTAAAGACTCTGGAAGCTAACAGGTGTACAACTATTTTAAAATTTGCTTATGCATGTCAGTGTGTTTGTGTGTGTCTCTCTCTTTATTCACAAAATACAGAATGTCTCTGGTCCAAAAATGTCCCGCTCAGGTCTCAGGTTTTTTTCCTCTTCATCATGACCTAACTTCTCAATAATACTTCAACGTGAGTCAATAACTCCATCAACAAAGAGATTATAATGGATGGAAAAATAAAATAATTCATATTTTGTGATAGTCTTGAAGGTATTCAACTGAAAGAAAAAGTGTTCTTATTTCTCTAATCTTCAAATAGGTAAAGAAAAAAAATATGGGTAATTCCTTCCCTAGAGAGCCTGGATATTCACATCAGCAAAACTGCCAGAAGTTAACTTACCCCCTTGCTCAAAACATGGAATCAGTTTGCAAGGCCTAAAACCCCCACACATATTTCACAGAATTACAAAAACACAGAAGGAGTGACATGCCCATAGACTTAAAAAATGAAGACATCAAGACTAGCAGAATTGGCAGGTTTTGTAGTTTGGTTTTCCTTCCCACTGCCAAGGACACTGGCACCAAGCACCAGTTCACAGATACTTTCCCATAGCTACCTGCCCCACAGACCCAGTGAAATTTGTGTCCCATGTACAATTACTTCCAAAGAGCCCATACATATACTGATGTGGATTTACCTCCAAGGAAAACAATTTCCTGTACTGCTCTCTAGCTAACTGAAGAATGGACAAGTGGGCAGCTTTTAGTCGAAACATGGGATAGACCTTGCCTCTGTGGAGCCTCTGCAAAACCGTTCGTCACCGCAAGAGAGGTGCTAACCCCATTGTGTTAGAAAATAATTTGATTCATGGCACTTGATATGGAATCATCTCCAAGTGAGAAATCAAGCTTTAGGCACTGCATCAAAAGCTGTAAATGGTGAAAAATGTATTTGGAAGCAAGGATTCCATCTTGTTGGGCAGTAATATGAAGCAAAACCCATACTAAGGATTTGGTATTTTAGGCGAGAGGGAAGTGTGTTAACTGAGGGACTCCATGCTTTTGACACCGGTCTTTCACCTTAGACATCTTTATTTCAGAAGAGGCAGCTAGAAATAATCTCAAAACGAAAACTGAAGCAAGCTATGGTTATTGGAAAGTCACAGGGCAACACCACCTGATCGCTGTGACTGCGATCTGCCATTAGCACCTGCTCCTCTCTCCTTCAGAGAATTGCCTCCACACACCACTACTGACATTCAATCCAGAACCAACTAACCAGTTCAATTATCTCAAACACTTTAAACAATGCAATTCTGGAAATTTTACTTCTTATTCCAGAAAAAAAAAAGGAGTAAAAAGTGGCTCCATGTTTCAAGTAAAGGATTAAGCTGAACACCCTTTGCAGTGGAACAGTTTCCCATGATTTTTTTCTTTTCCTGAAATTTTCAATACCAAAGCTCTGCTTCAATTTGCTAGAAATTAATTTCTCCTTGAAATACCTGATCTTACAGAGCAAGTTACCACAGAGACGGGTTCTTGGAATTATTCCAGACTTCAAGACAGAACTCAACTAACTCCATGCATTATTTTCTTAATGATGAGTGTGCATCCAGAATAGGACTGTTTTCTGGATGACCAAAACACTACAACAGCCTCAGTGCTAAAAATAGCTTCATTGATCTGGATTCAGGTGATAAACCCATTTCAACATCTAAGTTAAGCACTTGGTTTAGACTCTAATAGATTCTTTCACACTCTGCCTTCTTTGATCTCAAGTATCCTCTAGCTACTAAGCTTGAAGGTGGCACATAGATTAAATTCAGAATGATATACTTAAATAAGTTGCTGTTAGCAATGTGTTATCGTGTGACACTTGAGTGTATGAATTCTTTCAGTTGTCAATGACAGCTCAGTGATAAACTTCCCTCTCAGCCATAACACCCCCCCGATGCACCTCTTTGTCCCATTTCCTTTTATGTTTAACAAAACGTCATACAGGTGCAAACAAATAGGAATATATTCCATCAAATATTACTCGCACTAGCATTTTCTTAACAATGACACAGGCAAGAGTTGTATTTGTTTCTTTGGAAAACACAAGAAAGTCTTTATGAACAGTCTTGTTCATCTTCAAGCTTAGAGCAGACTGAGATTCCTTCTCTCCCCATATTTCCAGCTCTATAATAAGCTATACATTTGTAGCCTAAAAGGTTTTCTTAACCTATTTTGACTGTGTTTCATTTTAAGCAGTGGTTTTCCTCCAAAAGCATCCTTCCAATCAGAAAGGTTAAAGAATCAGGAGGCTTTTTTAAAGCTGATATTGAGGACCTCACAGAAAGCATGCAAGAGTCCTATTAATGAGGGTAACTGCTGCAAGAAGAGTATGTTATGCTGCCTCAGCATCATCTATCTGACCCAAAAAAAAATGTTTGTTAAGCTACCTAAGCTCCATGTAAATTATAACAATAAAAGACTAAGTCAAATTGCATTTAAGACACAAGTTTAAGCACATTTTTCTTCCCTCTGAAAAAGAAGTGGAAGAAAAAAAGGATATACAATCTTGGAAGTAAAGAGCATCAATATTCAGTAGCTCAGAACACAAACACATACCACACGCAGTACTGTGTGAAGGACTGCAATGAAGGTGCAGAACTCCTAGTTCTTTACTTTTAAGAATAATGCCAGGGATTCTTAAAGAAAAAAATAAGCAGTAATATCCTTCTCTGCCAGCAAAAACAAGAAAGATCAGTAATCAAGACATGTTACATAGTTCAGGGTACAATAAACATTTTCTTTGAACAAATCTGTCAAGCCCACATCAGAGATTTTTATGTAGCATAGAAGAAATACTGTATGCACATAAATGATTTCTTTCAACAGGCCATTTATTAAAGTGGGTCAATAATCCCATTTATTGCTTACTGTTCCTCAACCTCTGTAAAGAATTTAAGTGCTCATCTTAGTGTTCAACACACGCACGCTCGTGCACACCAGATACCTACAAGCACACTAGAAAAAAAAATTCAGAGGCCCCGACAACTCAATCGCCTTAACCAGGAGTTTTCTTTCTCTGTGCTACGTTCACACATCTGCACCTAGAGAAAGCTATCTTCTGGTAACAACACAGAATAAATAGGGAGATGCATGCCCCATTTCCAGATGAAGCTTAAGGTTACTTAGGGAAGTCCGCTAAGCTTCATTTGCCATGCTGTCCAGTCAAAGAGATCAAAGTAACGTCACACCTTCTCAAAGGTATTAAGAATATGAGCCTATTACAGCATGGAAAAATTCAGGTATTATAGAGGAAAGTACAACAGAAAAACTCCTTGCAGAATAAAGCAACTTATAAATCAGTCATTCAGCAGTATTCATACTTGGATACCTTCTCCCAGAGCCAGGCTTCCCTGTGGAATACTGACAGATGCAATTCTACCAAAAGGTAGAGATTTATCATTTCAAAGAGCTCTTATTAAACGCTGGGAAAACAAGTAATAAAGCTAGATAATTTGTAACTTTAATGTTTCCACAACACATACATACTGTAATTGTTCCATAGTATTATGATTATGAGATTGATAAACTACTGGATTGTAGGGAATCCTAAACTCCAAAAAATAACAAAAACTGAGTATTCTACCTTTAAGCAAGCATACACACACAGAGAAACCAACTTAAAAGGAAAAAGGTTTTGCTTAACACACAGGAAATAAGTGTATGAATCTGAAAAAAAATAAAACTCACACAAAAATATGATGGTACCTCTAGAGTAGTCAGAAATTATTTAAGAAAAAGAAATTAACTTAATCAATGGCTTGAAAGGACTGACAAGATTTATTTGTTTATTTGGCATCAATGCCCAAAGAGCTGCCAAAAGAGGTGGCTGGAAGAAGAGATACATATGTTCACTTTGACACTGGTTCCAGCCTATTAGCAGTACTGAAAACATATGTTGCTGCCCAGTCATGCTTCTCAAAACACCCTCCTTACACACCGCAGTCCTACAAAAGAAAGAAATCCACAAAGATCTGATTTTACATTAAAAGCCTAATTATGTGGACAAATGTACTTTTGGCAAGTACTCTGGGCTAGCAGCACTGACAGCACTGGAACAAACTGACAGCTTCAGAATTCGTTATTCCACCCAGAAGTATCTTACACCCTTCTGTGTATTACACAGTCTCTGTCCTCTTCCAGCAGGTAGATGGAGTTATACAACACTTGAGCTTTCTAACTTGCTATTTTACACAAAGATTTAACATTTAAAGGACTGCTGTTGCCCAGCCTCCAGGTAGCTAGATCTCAGTAAAGCATTAGGGCTGCTCGTGTCAGTGCAGTCACCATCACATAGAATGTATTACAGCATTATGTGCTTAACAAGTCACAGTGCAGCACACTTTTACCCATTGAGACTGGAATTTTCAGTAGAAACCAATATATATACATATTTGGTTCCATGAAAAAAAAATAAAGCATTTCAATTATCTGCTCTTAAAAACTGTGTTAGAATGTGTCCAAACTACGAAGAGAAATGTGACTAAGATTAATATGACACCCAAATCCATAATATACACCTATAGGAGACAGTCTAGCAGCACTTCATCAGCCAAAGAATTTGCATATTTGAAATTGCTAAGGCAGGCAGAACGTAATGCCTGATGAGAGCTGACAGGCAAGGGATTAACAAGAATACACACAAGTAATTCCACCGTAGGTTTTACCTGCGACTGACACAGGTAGAAGCATTTAATGAATTATTCCAAAGAGACGAGAAGAGTGACAGAGTTCTCCACCTGTCTCACATCAGCCCAGGCACTGTCTGAGAGCTCTTGGCACCAGGTAGCATCCTAGATGGGATTGCTGTGTTACTCCCAGAGAAACAGGAATTAGATTTGAGCAGGTGAAATGTAAACTGATTTTACAGTCCCTCACAGTGGGGATCTTGATACTGAGTATGGATATAAACCTATACTCTAGCAACACTCTGTATTACATCATTACACTTCTTTGAGGACAATGGAGAAACATTTAAGCAACTTGTTCAAAAATACATAACAATCCCCTTGCCAGGAGTCCAAGCACTCTGACTTGCTGGTCTTATGCTTTCCTTGGAGGTTTACCCTCCCATTCCCTTGGCTATCTGTGTGCATTACTGAATATTCATTTTGTGATTCACAGGACTACAGCAGTTTTTAGTTTGCCTCTGGATCAGAGATAAAATTTCTGAATAGAGCTTTGTAGCTTGGAGTGTTTAGTTTTCCTGTAACATCATTACTGAGCTAGCTACACACATCCTAGGACATCAATTCCAGATACCCTGCCAAAGATCAGATGAGATCCAAAGGACTGCATTCATTAGCTGCCAAAAAAATGCTGGGGGGAAGGCATAGAAAATTGCCTACATCTGTGACAGTGGAAAAAAAGAAATACAATGTAGTTAAGTATGAAAATACAAGCAAATATTTACACAAGTTAAAAATGAGAGTAGCAAACTGAATTGTAGTTTCAAAACACAAATAACGTTTCTGAATATTGGTGAGAACAGATTTTTGAACAAAGTCTCATGAAAGCACTAAAGGAATATTGTCACTTGATGTTTAGGTAACATTTTCATTTGCTTACTTTTGTACTGTGTCCTTGTAGTGCTCTCTGAGAAAGAATGTGAGCCGTTTGTCTTGATTGTTCCATTGTAGTGCCTGAATATTCTGTATTTTCTACAGATGGAGCTGTATATTAACAGAGTTGGGTTTGTACAAACAGCTCAATCAATGTAACACAGGATTAAACATCAGATGCCTGATTTCCCATAAATGCTGGGGAGAAAAACAGAGGCTTGCAAACAGACCCCTGCCAGCCCTCACAGGAGCTGTGTGTTTTTCAGCCTCTTAAGATACTTGGACCTTCAGTGGTGTAGAAAACATTTAACCTTTCTACTGGTCAGCACCCACCTAAGCATCCCGAAAGCAGTATGAAAGGAGGTGGGGCATTAACTTGCTTCCTGGTCTTGATTTTATTTATGCTCATTGTGCAGGTTACAAACACACACTCCCCTTTTCAAAGCACTCTTATTCTGAAGCTGCTTTATTTTACAACTTCCCGCTCAAAGGAAGTGTTTGATTGCTGTGTGCATGTCTATCCTGCTCCTCTAGCAGCTGCTCAATCCATACCCCTAACTGCACAGCAGCCTCGATGGATCTCTGCTGTTAGTGCTGCAAAGGGATTTGTGATTACACGAGTGGCGGTGCTATAAAGCAACAGACATTCAGACCTTTATCTGTCCAAAGCATGAGTTATTAAAAATACACAAATGTAATGGTTTTCCCCTCTGTCCCGTGTACCTTTGTAAGGTTAATCTGAGTCATGCAACCTCATTGATAATACAATTCCTGGAATTGGAAACAGAAGCACAACAATGCCGATAAATGCAAAGCAAAGAAGTCAATTCCATTTCCTATACTTTGTTGCTAGCACATGGCTAGCTAATACAATACTATCTCCTTAAAACACATGTGTATTTAAAAGCACTAACATTAAAATCTGAGGGTAAGGTTTTTTCCAGTAAGAAGCAGCCACCCATATTCATCGCTCTTTACGCCATAATTACATT
This sequence comes from Aegotheles bennettii, assembly GCA_013398125.1. Taxonomy (NCBI): domain Eukaryota; kingdom Metazoa; phylum Chordata; class Aves; order Caprimulgiformes; family Aegothelidae; genus Aegotheles; species Aegotheles bennettii. The sequence goes on along the minus strand of VZRW01005835.1, from coordinate 309,087 downwards.
TGATTTTTTTCTCCGAAGTTATTTTAACTTCATATAAACTCATCAACACTGGCTTTGAAAGCCATATGTAATAGTGAGAGGGGTAGAAGAATGCAGAAGTCTTAGGTTGTTACTTAATAAAAACTTAATTCCTAGGGTATGTCCATCAATACTTTAGAAAGGGAATAACAAAATTAATGTAAAAGAGAACATAGAATTAATATAAGCTTGTTTGACTAATGGTTTTCACATAAGTTGAATAATTGCTTAACTTTACATTTGGAAAATACCAGGTAATTTATTTTTATTGCAAAATAATTTATCAACTTTGTTTTTATTAAATACTAAAATTTTTACACGTATAAAAGCATTTAAAAAACATACACATTATATTAGAAGCAAGAGTTTTAACTTCTGTTAAAAGAAATCCAAGGATTTAAAGATTATATAAAAGTATCTCAATATCAACCAAGTCACAGGAACCTGCCCACCCTTGGAACAGAAACCAGTGTTGCTTCATGGCTCTCGTTACTCCTTGCAAGTCCTTTCTGATCCCTGTGTTGACAGCAGTTTACTGCCTTTCCTACAGACCATCAGCTCTGACCAGACAAGCAAGCAAGTACAAAGAGACAGTGATTTCTTTCCATATTCATGATAATCCTACCCATCTGTAAGGGTAACTCCGGTGCAGGACTGCATACTGATACAGGAGTGCCACAAAGCATCACAGCCTTACTGCAAAGCTCAGTCTGAGAAGCTGGACAACAATTTAAGGAAAGAAAAAAGGAGAGGGATCTTTCAGCTGCTGCACCCATGAGCTACAATAAAAACTTGAAACTGTAGGCAAGCTTCTCAAAAGGCAGCCAGTGCTACCCTAACACCAGGTAGCTTGGACTACGTTTCAAAAGAAACTCTGTAGAGCAGAATATCCATCTGAATGACCCTTCTCAACGGCTCTATTTCCCTCACACCCAGTTACTTCACTTCGGTGTACGAGCTCAATAAATTCCCTGCTTCAGAACGAGGATGTAACAGGGAGCCCTGCTAACCACACAAGTCGACATAATTAAGCTGTAGCTTCCTATTTTACAAATCATCTTTGACAATCTTTAATAGCTACTTAGCGGAATAACAGCATAAATACTACTTTTATAAATAGGAATGATCCATTTAATACTTTTTCTTTATTAAGGCATTTAATATAATTATAGAGGAAATACAAGTTCCCTAGTTTGAAGCCGCGCATGCAGCTTGCACTCTTGGAAAGTTTGCTTCACTCAGACTCTGAAATCCAGAGACCTGAAGGATCTGCCCTCTGATAACCACAGCAATACTGCAGCCACTTGACTCGAGCTGAGCCTTGTCATTGCACAGGGAAGTTTGCACTCTGGAAAGCGAATGCATGAAGCAGTGTCCAAAGCACATCCTGAGAGGTACAAAATCAGACCAAAATCGGTGAAGGAAATAATTTCCTAGCACATTGTGAAGCCATGAAGTGGTTAGTGGGCTACCTGGGCATGAAGAGGTGTGGTATGACGCTGGCAGGTGAGCAGGGGAGTTCACACTCCAGCATATGTTTCCTCAAGCCCGGAGAGGGTTCCGCACGCCTCGGCACCGCTGACAGCTGCTCCGCAGACAAGTGGCCAGGGGCAGGCAGCGACTTTTACATTCCCAGGCACCGAGCTCCTGTTTCAGTCACCTGCTCGCCTCGACAGAGAGCAACCACTTTGTAACTGCACCTCGGGCAAGCACGGAGCAGTAGGCACCGCGCTCCGCCGAGAATCCCCCCCGCTCAGCTCCTGCCACCTCTCGTTTAGCACTTTGGTGAACACGCTCCTGTACAAGGCTGGCCACGTGCCCCGGGCCTGAGGGCGAGCTAGTTTTAGACATTAGTGAGGAAAAAAAGCCTCCACACCGAGCAGGAACCTTTCCATCTTAGGATCTCTAGGCCAATTTAACAGAGAGAACAATGACGTTTTACCTCACAGGAATTTCACCTCTGTGAAACAGCTACACAAAGTAAAAGAGTCCCAGATGGACAAGAGCTAAACTCTACCTATAAAAACCCTCTGGAGAGAGTCCTGAAATACCTATGGATGTTTGCACACAGACGTACTGACTCACTCCTAAAGTGTCTTGTTTAAAGGCAGCAAAAGAACTCATTGCTCTATATTCAGTTGACAAAAACGTGGTGACTGTGTGCTTATTTGTGTGATCCTCACTGCTCCCGAACGCCCTTGCTCTGAGAAAATGGAAACTCGTATTAATTAAGAAAAGTTCATTAGTTCAACAGATTCATTAACCTTTTTTGGGAAACGTACACTGAGCACCAAATTAATCAGCATCCTGAAATCAAGTCACAATTTATCTCCCTGTGTATTATTTTTAAAAAATATTTTCTCAACATAGATGTGCATAAACCCAGCACACACCATCCTGGGAATACTTCCTTCCTACTGTAATTCCCTAAAGGTCAGTTCTCACATGAAAATACAGTTTTCACCTTATTTAAACAAAAGACCAATTTAAGAAACCACCTGAGATTTCAGATCCGTTTTCAGACATTATTAATTTAGAAATATTATGCTGTGCCCTCCTCTGACTCTGGCAGTGCCCTCTGAAGAAGCTCTCTTTCCACCACATTAGCCCCAATCCCCACTGATAAAGCCCCTCCAGACCCATGTGTTTCTTAATCACTTTCAGCCAAATTAGTTCATTTATCTTAAGCTCAGTTTTTACCTATTGGGTCTTTACCAAACAGCTTCATTTTACTCATCAGGGCACACCTGAGGCTGTGACCCTGTCAGGCCCATCTTGGTCTGGTTCTTTCTGGCAGTAGAAAGCTCCAACAAAGCTACAGCACATTGAGAATGGGGCTGGTGATTACTGAGGCTGCACACCAGTCCCTCGGGTACCTTCTTTGTTTGTAAAGAGTTCACCAGATGTTAATAGTTCAGATTGGCCTTTTTTATGGACATTTCAATATAGTTCATTGCTCAAAAAATGTGAAAAGCAAATTATTTTGACTGTATTAAAATCTTAGTGATATTTTCAGATTTTCTCCCAATTCCATAGTGAAGGACACAGAGCTCGTGGCAGTGATCTGCTATTTGTCATGCACGTGAAAAGCTGACTATACCATAAAACCTTTGTTCTTCATAAAAAATAAGGGCAACAGCCTGTGGACCTAGGCAAGACAAGCCTAATTTAGGATCGATCAGGTCTTTTCAGTGGCAACGCTGACACAGATCTGCCAGGTGCCGTTGCAGCAAAGGCCAAACACATCATCATTTTATCACCACATTTGTCTCAGAACCCCTCTCATTACTTCTCAACTCCTAGTCACTAATTTTTGGCATGGTTAAACAGAGAATTAACATCAGTGTAGTTCCCCTTACCACTGTGTGTTACATTTTATTATAAGAATATTTCAAAGTGATGTTTCCAGCTGCATGTAGTTTCCAAACAGCAGGAAATACATTATTGGTGGGAAAATAAAGTCAGACTGAAAACCACTCACAAGATGAGTATCAGAGAGTTAGCACTTGAAAATACTTGTTTTTCATAAATCAGCACATTTATATCAAACAAAAGGATCTCGGGAAAAAATTCTCATCTTTAATCACATGTAAGTAACATTTAATTTTCTGTTTCAAATTATTTCCATTCTGAAGAGCTTCTATGACTCTAGCCAGATCCCAATTTCAGAAGAAAAACCAACTCATTTTCAAAGAAGTAATTGTAACTGCCTGATAAGCACAAGAAATAAGTAACAGCTAATGGTATTAATTTTTAAACTATTGATAGGCAGACATGTAAGTAATGCACACTGTTATGTTAGAATGTTTGCTTTGTTTCTTTTTTACAAGTAGTTTATAAATATTGGTAAATTGTCACCATCATGTCCTATTTACTCTGTTAGGACTAGACCAGGACAGTCAGAGGTGAACATCTGCGTTTGGCTTTTTCATTCTGGAGGACATGAAGACCCAGCAGTCCCCATGATTCAGCAAAACCCAGAAATATTCCCAAAACGGCCATCTGGACTTATTGATTATCATTACTATACATCACCTAACTCAGACCTGATAAAAAACACTCATGTGCCTCAAATCTTACACCACACTGTGTGCAAAGTACTAGGGATGAATATTCTTAACCTGGTAAATTTTCTCTATAACTTCACAAGAAAATTAATTATGAGCTGTGTAGTCATCATGAAGATTTTCCGGGATGTGGCCATGTCTTGGGCCAGAACACAAATCAAACCCAATGCACACCACTCTCAGATACCACTGATACATGAAACTGGTAACCATTAGATTTTGCCCAAGTTTACACTTGTCTGCTCACAACATGGTAACCTCATTAGCACAGAGGACACCATTCCACACTTGACCTGTTACATACATCTCCATTTGCATTGCTTTCCTCTTTCTTATTTTCCCACAGCTTTTACAAAGCACTAAGCATGGCACATCTTCCAGTGCCACTTGGGTTCCATTATTCACCACAGATCCAAAACACTAAGATGATAATGATAATACGGGTGGGTGGGAGAGGAATTCTTGTTAAAAAAAAAAATCTGCAATCTTCCCTTTTAAACATTCCTACAGCCTAATTTAACTAGCTCTCCAGAAATCAGAGCCTAGGAGACATTCACTTAATATTCAGATACTATCATACCTACAAGAAAGAGCATTCCACTCCAATTAATCCAAGCTGTCATTTATCCATTACTGTTTACTAATGTTTTTCAGCATATCACTAAATCCTAACTGCCTGGCAAAACACTGCTAGCTGCATTGGTTTAATTCCATAGTCTCATCTATTCCATTAACTACTAGAAACTAATTAGCAGTAGCGAAGCCAGTGAACTTTGCTATAAATAATCTGCTTTCTGTTAGTCAAGAAGGAATTTGGTGTGCAAATTTCATACAAATATGGGTTGCTTATTCCCATCCAAAAGCTGGAAATTTGATTGATGAAGATACTATCTAGTTGCTTCAACTATCAATCCTTACTTCACCTCATCTGTGATAAATTCTGATGCTGTACAGATATATAACAGTTAAAAGTTTTGGAGGGTAGCTTACTATTTTGTATTCATTCTTGGTTTTTAATCATAAGGATTGTCTGTATGTTTGTCAAATTCTACATAGCTTTAAATTTAACAGGTGTACCTATAAAGAGCATAACTCAGAGGCAGCTTTCTATCAAACACAATGTCGTAACAACACACACTAACTCAGGTATGATTAAGAGAAACTAGTTGCTTTGCATAAGTACCAAGAAAAGCATTAGACAAAGCGGAGTCATGAAATTCCCAGCCTCTGCAGGCTGGAAATCCAAGGACCTATATGACTCTTTATTGATACAAATGGCAAAATCATTCACCTGTACAAATGACCTTCCTAAGACTAAGGACCCTGTGTCGAAGGTCACAGGTGTGACCAAGGCTTGCTGCTAACGGAACATAAATCTCCCATCTCCCTCCTCCTTCCCCTTTTGCTTATGAATCTATAGAGCAATCTGTGCAAACTTAATTCTGTTTTCCTTAGGGAAGTCAAACTCTATTGCGTGTGCTCTCTTTTAATAGAAATATTGGATACCACATCCCCAGAGAATCTTGAAATCTTGCAGTTAAATGGAAAGAATACACTTGGCAATAGATCTCAGACTGATGGAGATACACTTCATGCAAGTAATATATATAAAATATTTATTCTAAGGTAATGAGAGAAGTGCCTTCCTAACCTTTCCCTCATTTTTAAAAATCTTGAGACTTTCTTAGCTCAAGAGAAAAATCCCAGCAAGTTTTGAATTTTCATATAAGCAATAACAGACTTCTATCAAAAAAACATAAAAATGTCCTTCTCGGATCCTCAAAGGTTTTTAGATATTTACCTCCCTGCTGCAATCTTGTAAAATCAAGAGTCCCGTAATTCTGAAAACCCACCTGAAATACAGATTCTTACCTGTTTAAATGAGGTCTGCACACACCCTTACAAAACTAGATGAGGAGCCGAAAGTTTAACTAATGCAAATACACTGAACATAAAAAACTACAAAACAGCTCATGTGGATGGCTAGAGACACCCATCTCCATGCAAATTTTAATTACTAGTCAACATTTAGGAGTGTTTTGGTGAGACACATGATTTATATTAGTGCTGTTATAGACCTAAAGCTGATTTCACTGAGGTCATGCTCCAAGGCAAAATTGCACCACATAGCAGTAAGCCAGTATAAGAGACAGAGTATTAAATCATTACAGGGTCTCATATTAGCTAATAAATTACAAGTGTGCTATCAGAGCATCTGCTGGGGGCGAAGCATGATGAGTTGCAGTGATCATGCTGATGGACATTTTGGTTTGAACATCTAGTCAGAATTAGTTCACCTTCTTCAATAACTGCTTCAATAACTCCTTCACTCGTAATACATATTTACAAGACTGTTCACGGGGCTAGTGGGCAAGAGGAAAGTTCATCCTCATCCTCCCATGATCCTCTGCACTTTGCCTATCAAGAAGAGTTCCATGCCAAAGACACCAGCCTCTGCCATGGGATGTGCCCTGAAGTGAGATCAGAGCTGGGCCACACAGCCTCCCCTGTGCCCCGAGATGTACCTCTGCTAGACCTCAACAGCAAAACGAGTCTCAAGAGTAAAGGAGATAGCCAGCATTACAGCTCCATCACCTTTATCTTATGGGAACTTCTGCACTGGAAATGAGGAAAGGTAAGATCAACAAAAATTGTTATTAAAACTTCAGTGATGGAAAGATTCTCACACCCAGTGCAGGGCTGGGGCTCCTGGCTGCCACAGCATTTATGACCAAATAAATAAAAACACTCAATATAATAGTATTTGTGTAAGCAATGACAGTAATTGGGCAAGAGAACTCCTCTCTGATACCTGAATTACAGTACACATTAAAAAAGAATGTTAAAGAGATTATTAATAGTATACAACATTTCCAAGGCAATGCCACCTTGGTTACACAGTGAACAGAATACCCCACAGAGGGAGACAGGCAAAAAAAGTAAGGAGGAAAAGAGACTTAGAATTCTTTTTCCCCTTATAATACTGAAATGATGTCCTTAACTGTTTAAAGAATACCAATGACAGTATTTTGCTCAACAGAGGATTACACAGTGGCAAGTAAATCTGGCAGAGGTTGGCAGTAAAGTCAAGATTTATAATCCTTAACATGCCAGTGTCTTGACACAAGAATTATTTTTACTGAAAGCGCTGTCTTTACTTCAACATAGTTTGAAGCAGAGTTGTTCCACAGATGGCACCTATAACAAAAACAAACTCTAGCAAACATACAACTTCAACATTAGAGCAAAGCACCAGCAGAAAAAAAGAGCAAACATTTCACTAAAAATCATTATAAAAACCACTGCATGCACAATGCTGTGTATGCACAATATGCAAGGATGCTACCCCTACTTGCAAATGCATCTTCTGCCAAAAATTAAAACAAAGAAATGGAAAGATTTCCTCAGTTGGTATGCAGCTCTAGTTCAAGGTGAACTTGAACTCCTAAATTACAGAAAGTAAAAAGCGTCAACAAAATTTACTGAGAGCGCAAATTAAACATGCTGAAACAATGAGAAAGCTCTGGAATCTAAAGTTAATCTAAGATGTGGGATATGAAAATGTATTCTCCTGTTTGTCTAAACAAAATCTCCATGTAGCTAGTAATTATCATCCTTCTGCCCTTTAGGGATCTGAAGGATTGATGTAAATGAGAAGAAAGCTTCCTCACAGCATTTATAAGAATAACTTCCTACAGGATTTGCAGGATTGTCTTTACTGAATCAAGTTAAAATATCCAAAAGTCTTTTCAGGGCACATGTTTGAAAGTAAAATACTCTCACAGAAAGAAAAAAAAATAAGGAAAAACATTTAAATCTCTTAATTTCCATAAATCTGCCACATAAATTGCATGACATCTTTTTTCCTAAGCTGAGGTTCCTATGACTGGAAGATACAGTGAAAGAACAATAATAGAGAACATAAATAGATCCTGTGCAAAGGTTTATGAATATTGGCTGTTCTGGTGATTTTACATAACTTCTCTTTATTGCATATTCATTTTATCAATGTCAAGTGAAAACCAGCATCTTCAACTTACTGTAGAGGGACTTGCTTTTTCCCTCTCCCTCTTCTTAAATCCATTTTATTCTCCCCCTTCCATTATTGTAAAGCTTCAGGCTGCACTAGTTATCATGTTGTGTAGCATCTATTTGGTACTAATGAATCACAGCCTTTCACAAACTGGGTGAAATGAATCATTGTAATGACACCTTTTTGCTACACTATATTTATTTGCCAGCAGGATCCCAAATGGCAAGACTTGCCATAACACGGCTGCTGATGCTGCTGTTCTCAATCCTTACAAGAAAGGGACACATAAGGAAATTTTATTATTTGTAGTACTCACAGAAGAAAGCACAAGCAGTCTTTTTTGTGGCCTGAGGAGTACTAGAAGTGGGCAGCCCTGAGAAGGCCAATCTCAACTGCACACCAATAAAAACACACACACATGCACCACTATGGCATTGCTCATAGAGAAACTTCATTCCAGAGTCATTTTGAAGCATGTTGATCTGCAGTATCCTTATTTGAAGGTGTTTTATACAGCATATATGAAAATCTGTGTTAGCGTGAAGAAGTGTGAAGAAAATGGTGTTAGGAGAGGGAAGGAAGAAAGATAAGAACAAATAAACATCTTTTAAGATTTCTTTCTCCTTATACTCTTGTCTGCAATATGATCAGCAAAGCAAGGTGACCATTCTGAGATTTGTCTAAGTTTTCTAGAATATTATAATTTCTTTAAATACCCAAATACATTAAAACAGAGTATAAATGTATAAAAAAATCACGGTCAGGAGTACTCTCACAGAAAGATATGTCAAGAGCACATATCTGCTACCTAATATAAACCCTTAGGAACAGGAAGCAGCATATGCCTGTATACTTCCAACAAACTGGGACTGCATCAAAACACAGACAAAAACTGTTCCTACACCACCCTTAGCAGTCTCAGGCTTTAGACAGAAAATGAAAAAGAGAAAGTTTGCCAAAGTGAAGACAAAAGGAGGTAATTCAGTAGCAAGTATGAAGGCGGTGATTATTTTCAAATCTCAAAATTGGTTGCTGGGTTGGTTCCTCCTGCGTGACAAAATGCTATCTGCACTATCAAAACCCACAAAAAACCATATTTGTAAGGAAGTATTAGATGAGCCTTTTGAGAACTTGCAGCACTTGCCAACAAACTAATACTAATAGTAAGCAAACAGTGAAAAAGTAATTTATTTTCCGGAAACATTTCTTCTCAGGATTCCTATTTAATGTTCTGTTTCCATGCTGTTATATAAATTCAGTTTTCTTCATTCCTTTGGTCTATGCTGACACTTTCATTGTTTACAATATTATTTTAAAAAAAGATATTATCTGCACAATCTCTTTTTGGACTGGTAATTTTGAACTCCACTTAAAATACTCAAAATTCTGTAGGTAATGTAGTCATTGGCATTCACCACAAAAATTAATAAGAATGTAAAAGACCTTTTTCCACTTCTTGAAGTAAAAAACAATTCCAGCCAACATTTCTCCATAGATTATAAATTTTCCTTGTATTATTGCATGTACAGCACAAAGTAAGATAGTGGAAAGATCTAAAATGTCTCTTCATAAAGAAAGGACAAAAGGATGGGTGTAATAAGAGAATTTTAAATTTATGACTTTCAAATTATGTCTATCCTTACATATCATAATATGTCTATTATAAAAAGGATGGCAGTCACTTGTTCTACTTGTAATAATAAAGTCATGTATCTTAATCCCTGAACGGTAAACCAAGAACACCTTGGAAGTTCAGCCTATCTGCTCCTAAAACATCTCGACACTCCTATTTTCCATCTGTTTTCAAGACTTTGTATGGAAAAACAAGCATTGCTCAGAAACATTAAAAAATACCTTAAGAGTTAAATGAATGTCCCATAAAATCCAATTCACTTGAATTCAGAAGATGGCTACTCCAATCTTCACACCAGTTCTCCTCATCAAGCTGCCAAGCCACAACTTTTGCGAGCACAAATTCTTGTGGGCAACAGTCCCCAAATTCTCCCATCAGCACTAGAATCATTTAGGGAAGCATCTGCTTACACATAGGGAAAAGGCTTAAAACCCACCTAAGAGAACCAGGATTTAAGTGAGCCTCACAAAGAGGTACAGCTCCTCATAGCTCCACTGACCCTAGTTACTTAAGATACAGGTTTTGTTTATCTAGGCAGTTAAAGCTTCAGAAGCTGTATCCAGTCCTCTCTTTAAGACATGTGCTTTGCCAAGTGGTGCAAGCAACACCACCACCAGAGCTGAAGGGCTCAGATCTGACAGCGATGAAGCAAACAGTTCAGTGCCTCGCAGAGTTAAACTGGAAACAATATGGATAGCAAATACCATGGAGGAAACCAAAACTCCCTTTCAAACACCCTCTGAATTGAAGAGGAAGCTAAATTCACTAACTGAATGATTTACAATTAAGTTATTTGCACAGCTCAATTTCAATAACAAAGTATTTGATGTGCTGGCTTCACCTCAGATCGTTACTTTAAACTACTCAGACTCACCTCAATCAGATGTGATTCACTTAATCACCAGGTCAAGATTTTAATTCGACCATTCAAAACCATGTATTCAGTTCAGGGACACCTTGCAAAGCAGTTTTTCCATTTACTTCTACTGTTCATTAGGAACTACCTGACACTGTAGGACAGGAGCCTCTGCCCTTGTTCAGGACGGCTACCTAGGAAGAGAACAGCAAGCCACCAACTGCTGAATGCAGATGTGACAGAGAGAGCACAGCCCCAGCACTATTTCTCCAAATTAAAAACTCTGACATAATCATCCAGGTGCTACTTTATGTCTATATATAAAATAATTATATTGTTCTACAAGAGTAATTATCTCATGTATGATTAGCCTGCTTCAAACATCAAATGGACAGCCAAAACTTGTTTGCTTTTCATTGTCTCCCCACCTTTAGCACACTCAGCCCAATAATCTTGTTTCAGAACAGGTCTTAGCTGAGGTTTTCTACACGTGGGGAAGGCTGTTTTATACCCTGGCACCTCCAAGGGCTAAGTGATACCCTATGGGTACTGCAGCATGGAATCACTTATCAAGTCATGCACAATTCGTGGCTTAGCAGGTTTAATATGGAAACCTTTTAAATGCTCTATTTGTTTGTAGAAGATTACTTGTAATCTTTTATTCAAAAACAAAAACCTTCACAGAGATTTACCATAAACAGGAACGATTGACAAACATCAACATTAAGTGTTGCTAACTTCAACAGATTTTCCTCTTTCTGACAAGTTTCACTTTTGCTGAAAAGAGTTTAAATAAACCTCTGGAAAATATACACAATGCCCTGAAATCCCATTTATACCAGCTTCCTTCTGATGTCAAATTATTACTCCAGTTGCCTTAGTTACATCATTTCAGTATCTCAGAAATGGATACCTGTGGTTTATCTCCACATGTAGATTTTTAGAAAATTCATTATTTCTCTGTGCATGGAGTCTTTATTTTCAGAATGTTGCACGCACATTGGTGGCTTCATTTATTTCTATACTTAGAGCAGATAAGAGAGAGGCAGTGAACTCAAAGAATTTCTCTGGAAGATGTATATAAAAAAAGCTCCTACCAGCTGGAGGTCTGCAATAGCAGCATAAGATATTTCCCTATTTTTGGCATAGCTGGACATACTGGCTGCTATTGGTGGTAAAAAGTTGTTCTTTGGTTACACAAAATCAGGCACAGCACTCTTCTCTAATTTACTGTTTAACCACACATCTGCTGAAACTTTATCAGTAAGTTGAGGCACAATGAGGGAATTGCAACCAGATGTTTTTCTATGCACAGATTAATAAACAAACTATATCCTTAATTTCAACATCTCTTTTTTCTGGTTGGGGTACACACCACCCAACAACTGGAAAGCCAAATCACCACAGAGAGATGCAACAGTAACAAACCCATCCAGCTGACTCCATAAGTCAGGTTAAGTTTATTAAAAGCTTTAAACATTTATGAAGCTCCAGGGAAGCATGACTTTAGCACAGAGCATTTAGGGGTAAATCATTGGTGTAATACAGAGGCTCCTTCCCGCAACCTCTCGGGACCAGAAGACTGGCTCAGACCATGGGCTGCTTTATCATCCTCACACTAATTGTAGCACATCTTGAAATGATTAGATCTATTGTTAGAACAGGCCTTGTCAGCAGCTGGGACACTGTAATTAATAGAAATTTCTCTTTAATTCCTTAGGATGTAGAAGTCTAAAGTCACAGTTGAGCTCTGGACCCCAATTATTAGGTGATTAATGAAATTATAGTTGCCACCCTTTCGGTCCCATTCATCACTAGGTTTACTATCAATCATTAGAGGTAAAGCACAGAAAAAATGAAAATATTTCACAAGTGCTATGCTATGGATATACAGGAGAAGCATAAATGGGTCAGGAGAATATTCTCCAATGCACCAGGCTGGAGCAAATGTGTATCATTACAAACAACTTAACAGGACTGACAGTTCAAGTGAAGGTCAAACTTGCTAGTAGGAATAATTTTCCGCCTGATAACAGCAGCAGCTACCACCTTATCCAACACTTAAAAGACAGATACAGAGCAGTTGGCCATCAGGGTAGAAGAAACAGTTTTTAGCATCCCTGTCAGCTAAGGGAACCATCAACTCAAACAAGAGGATTCCCTTCCAAGTTTCAATACTGTTTCTTTTAAAACCATGCAGCATCGAGATCATATATACATATATATATACACACATATATACTTACATGTATGTGTATATATATGTACGTATACATATACACACACACACATTCTGTGTGTGCATAGAGAGCCTGGCACCAGTACCCTCATCCCCTGGACATCCTGCCCCTACACCACCCTGCCCAGCAGCTGACAGAGCAGCCAGGTTCTGCTAACACTTCACTAGTGCCTCTGAAATTTTATGGGTCACATTTTCCAAGCCTGATTATTCCCCAAAGACAACTCGAAGTGGCCAACACTGTTCCAACAACTAGGAATTAAGTGAATAATTTTTTTGTCTATAAAATACAGATCTGAAAAAACCATTTGGAACTGCTCTAGCCCCGTAGCATTAATGTCAGGAAAGGTCAGATCCAAGATTTTTTTTTTCCCCTTCTCAACTGATCAGACTGTACAGAAAGAATAATTAGTTTTTCACAGATCAAAAAACTACGCAAGGGAAGGAAATGAAATGCAACTGCAGAGAAAGACTGAGGCCTCTTTATCTCCTCTGGGATGAACTCCTCTTAAGATTTAAGAGCCCAATAGCCATCAGCCCTCAAGAGAAACCACAAGAGGAGGAAGGAAGGTTTCCTCAGCTGCCACAGACCTGGCTCTACCCTCTAGTAGAAAATGGGCAGAGAAAGGAAGAGGAATTCATCCTTCCCCACCGTGCAGCCTCCGCTCTTCAACACTGCGATACGCTGGCAGCTACATGGTGTAATGTAAATGATTATTTACTTTGCACTGATCTGTATCAGGTGAAAAATCACTGTAATTTAGATCTCATTTGTTTATGTAACAAATTATTTGTTTATACTGAACTTGATGCTTTTCCTCAGCTACTTGAAATTTCATTAAATAAAAAGCCACTTGTAAGACCATGCCTAGGTAAGGCAGAAATAGCAAGTCTGCCACAAATGCCCTCTCTGTATTAGCACCCAAAGTGCACAACCACTTTACTGTGTTTTACTGGCAGAAAGACAGTATTTTATATTTTTGAATATGTTTGAACCTCTGATTGCAGCTGCTTTTCTCCAGTGCTGATTTAAGCAAACATTGCTCAATGCATCCTACGACTTTCAGAACAGGAGGTGGGACAGCAATGCTGGTTCATTTTCATAGTGCTAAATTTCAGTCTCCTGGGGAAAATAAAAGACCTCACTAATCTTTGATGTAATTCATCTGAGCATATGCCAAAGTGCACGAAATCGTGTAAGAGAGGATAATAAATAACTACAGTGCATGACAGAGTAGGGGAAAACCACCGTGGAGTTATATTGCACTGTTCAGTCAGATGGTTGGGTCAGTTAATGCATGAGCTCAAGGCTGAACATCAATCTTGGCAGCTGATGTGACATCCAGCAACGTGGACACCCAGCAACTCGCAGCTCCTCAGCTGGGTGGCCGTGAAAACTAGAACGTCACAAAAATTTACAGAAGTAAACAATAATATCAATCACTTCACCCTATTTATTTCCTATAAATCAGTAAATATCATTATGAAATCTCATCTTGATATTGGATACTAATATCTCTAGTTTCTATCTGGAAGCTAACAGATGTATCTGTCAATTTGGTTACACATTTGGCAGAGGACTTTGGCTATTCCAGATTTCTCCTAGTGCAAATCACAACAAAGTTGCATTTCCATTATTTCCTTATCTGAGAACGATATATTTGATACTAGAAAGTTTGACTTTCTAAACCTGGAGTAATGCTAAAACCCAAGGAGGGTTCGTTTTCTGTTCTGGTTTGGTTTTGTGTTAGTTAGGACTCCATACACAAAATAAGAAGTTACTAGTTGGATAAGTTACTTGTGGCTGCTGGTTGCCAGGTAGATGCAAGTAGGTAACTAGGTGGTTACGTAAAATAAGCTAGCTAGCCAGATATGTATTTGGACATACCATAGAAAGATGTACTTGAAAAGAAGCCCAAATTCAATAACTTCTTGAGGCAGCTCTAAGGAAACAGTGGCTTTCTAAATAATACAACACATATTATAAAGGGTCACATTTATACTGGCTTTAGCAGACCCAGGAGGGAAACTACAGTAGTTGTCTTTGATCTATTGGCCTATATTAAACAGTGATGTGCTAGAGCACTGGGAAATGTCCTAATTTATTCCTGGAAAATATGTATGCATATTGTCAGATGAAACATGCTTTATACTGCAGTGGTCTATTATATGGGAAGGATTAAAAAAAGTAAAAGGCAACAGAAGTATGTCATTTGTCCAAAATGGAACAGAATGGCTGGGTAAATTGCTGAGGTGCAATTTTAGGGTACAAAAAAAGGGGGCATAATAAGTAGCTAACTTCAGATCACAGATATTACAAAGGAAAAGTAGACTTCCCAATAGCTATTGAAGTCTACACAGGTATAGAGAGAACAGAACATGAGTTGTCACTCCTGGATCAACACTCAGGCTTACGGGGCTCTTCCAGTAGACTTTGGTTTGAGGTCCAAAGGTGCAACAGAAGAAAAGTCACAACACAAACATCATATGAACTTCACTAAGATCTGAGCACACCTGCAGAGACTTCACAGCCTTGTATCTAGTGGTAGTGTTCACAAACCTCCTGAATTTTAGAGAGTGCTACAACTACACCAGAACTATTCAACCCACATCATGAACTCCATACCCATTCCAGCATATTTAGGAGCTTTGTTAACAAGTGATAATTGAAAAAGAACAAAATAAAAAGCCTGATCCAAAACTAGCAAAGAGATACAGCTCTGTTCTCAAACACGTCATCTTTTTCACTTTTTTTCAGAGCACAAATAGCAAATAGAAGAAAAAAAATCCTTTTCCTTTGCATTTTCTAAAACTGAATTTTCCCTCTCCTCCCCACGTGCTCACATTGCACTGCAGCATTAGTCTGACAATACCTTCTGTAATGGGAAATGTTGCACCCCTGTTTCTAATCAGAAGACTTTAATTATATTCCGTCAATGGAGGCAGTTTGCATTTATACCATCACATTTATTTATATTTTTTTTTTACAAGAAAGGAGCATGAATATTCTTCACTGGCCAGAGTAGCCACGGACATGAATAGCAGTCTCACAGCCTCCCTCTGCATACAAAAAGCATACCCCCTGGTACCAGCTGAAATCCTAATCAGAGTTCCCTCACAGCACAGATATTGTAGGTGTGCTGTGCTAGTCATTTCTGTTATTATAAATGACCTTTCAGGAACTGAAAAAATTGTAGCTTGTCAGTTGAGACTTGTAATCGTTATCCATTCAGCGAAAGGATTTAACAGGTCTGCTTATAACGGGAAGAAAAATAGATTGTCTTCTTGCTAATCTCAGAAAGATACAAGTGGGCTAAATTAACAATTACCTTAGACATTGAGGGAGATTTCTAATAACACCATATTAGACTGAAAGTTAGTATATTCTCATGACAATTTAATAACCACAATCAGCCGCAGCCTGACCAGAATACGTGCAGCAGCTCGATTCCCAAAGCAGCAGCTGTGATTCCTGTCTCCCATCAAAGCTCTGTCCCAGACGTGCCCAGTGAGCCCCTCTCTCTGGCTGCCACCTGCAATGGTGCTGCATTTAGCAAAGGCCACTTGACCACACTGAGGGCTCAAGAAGCACATGAAATAACACAGAAAGATACACACACTAAAGCAATTAGAGGCGATATGATAAATTTACTATAGAAACAAAAGTTGTTTAATGTCCTGTGTAACCCTAGAGGAGTTCCAGTGCATGGTGTTGTTATTGCAGTCTTAAATGGAAGGTTATCGTAATATAATCCCTTATGATAACTTCAAATTGCTCCTTAAAATGTAATAAATGAGAAAGATGGTTTAAACTTTGAGATCTTTAATTACATATTTCTACATGTAATCTGTGTAACATACTTGTTACTGTCTTTGCATAAAAAGGGAATTAATTTATATTCATAATCTAAAGTACAAGTTACATTATTACCACTTCAAAATATTTAATAGCCTTTCTAGGAGATAGCCTATATTGGAAATAAACATTCAGGAATAATTCATAGTACAAGCAGATAACCATGAGATAAGCAGTAAAAAAGATAATAAGGAACATGATTAATATTAAAGCTATTGTACTGGCCTATGAGGTGGGGAAATAAATAAATAAAAGCAACCACTGTTAACATGAGACTTGAAAGAGTAAATCGTCTTCAGAACAAAACAATGAAATCTAAACTGTTCACAAGTACCTCTGTTCCTAACAGTATCACTGAATTATCAAGTCTCACCATTCTCCAAAGTGGCCTCAGCCACAAAACTTAAGCAGAACAATTTTTCTCTGCACTCTCCTGTGTTACTCATGCTGCTACAGCCCCAGCACTGCTGTCAAAGCAAGTCGAAATCACACTGTCCACTTAGTCATAAAATTGGAGTTGCTTCTCCTTCCCACGAAGCACTTCATACTCTAGTAAGTATTACAAAAAGTATGCAGTGCTCTAGGAAGAATGGCTGGGTAATAAAAGTATAATTGAAATGGCTCTACTGCTGCCTCATTTCATCACTCACACCGGCCTCTGCTTGTTAAATTTTAAGATCTCTTGGGAAACCAGTGCATAATATAACTACACTCCAGAGTGTCAAAACAACCACTGCTATGATTTATCTCATGCATAACATCAAGGATCTATTTTAAAGTAAAGATTTTACCAGTAAAACAAGCCCTTAAACTTTCACACTTCACTCAACTTAAAGAACGTAGACTAAAAATTTTGGAGGAGCTTAAGAAATTTTTAGGTTTCCAGTTGCCTTTGCCCTTCAGGAATATTTGAGTCTCCTTACTCTTTTGCATACCCAAAGTCATTATAAGAAGAAAAGCTAACATGGGTTTCTTGAACAAAGATTGGCATAAGAATGCAAAAGTTTGTCAACAAGGCAACTAACAGAAGAAAAAGAATTCCAACAAATACAAAGTCCAATGAAAAATCTTAAAACAAAGAACTTCTAAGTAATCTTGTAAATTATTTTAAGTTCCATTCAACACAGAGGGACTGTAAATATTTCTGGGTAACACACACTAACGTCTTCATCTCTGGATACCCAACAGATATACTCCTCCTGCCAGGAGCTGCTCTCTCGGACCACTCTTCCCACTCAGTGCTTTCAAGTTGCCTTTTGAACTACAGCTTTACTAAGATGTTCAAGGTAAGATTTTAATAGTATATGTTTCTCAATTTTGTTATCTTTTCATGTAAAAAACAACACTGTCCTGGCTCGATCTTCCTCATGCCACTGAGGAATTGGTTACCCACCTCCACAAGTGGAAGGGACCCCTGTATTTGCTGTGGGAGCACAGAAAGCTTCTTCAGACAAAGCCATTTCAGATCTATGCACATTATCCCATTCTCATGTGTCTTCTGCAGGGATAATCTGACATAAAATGGGCTGTTACCACTCTCATAGGTGACAGAGGCAAAAGATATTTCTGCACCTCCTTGCTAACTTCACCAGCATCCACAAACAAACTGAAAACACCTTAAAGCTATAACTGGTATTTGAATAATTCCTTCTACCTCACACCCCATTGCAGCAGGTGAGGTCACCACAGAATATTTCTTGTTACTGTTTCTAAGGAAAACTACCACACACACAGCAGCAGTGCCTGCCTTTATTTGGCCTTAATTTCCTCGCAAAGTCTGCCTCAGCCATACGATGTTGCCTTTAGGAAACACACCATAAAATTTATTTTGTCTAGGCTTAATTAGCAGTTATACATTTAGCTCCACTGCACAGAGAAGCCTTGACTGCTCTGTAGCAATGTCTAGAAGTCAGTAATAGGCCATATATAGCAGACAATATTACTTTTTGCTTTCTGTTCCAATCGCTTACCACAGCTACGGAAGATGGATTGTTTCCAGCATGCTTTTACTCCAAGGCAATTTCTTCTGTGTGTGAGGAAACTGTCCCTAACTGTAAGGCAAGCCCCCCCTGACAGAAGAACATTCAGAAGAATACAAAAATCATGATTTAAGCAAGTACTACTTACACCCACCCGTCCTCACCCCGTAAAAGCTGACCAAAAGATCAGAAAAGGCTTAGAAGTGCCCAAGGGCAGTTTGCCTTCAGGATCCCAGACCTGCTCGTTTGTTCAGTGCAATCCACCCACGAGAATGTGCATCAAAAGCTTGGATATCGTATGCATCATGATACCCCAATACTGTATCTTGGAGGAAAAACAGTAAGAGGACACAAATTACAAAGGAGATTAAACCATCTTTTGGAAAAATTCACCAACAGTAGGAGTAGACACATCATTTTTTTATTCTTTGTTTTACTGTTTCTTCCTTTTAACTGTAAACCTTGAAGTTCTGACAAGTGTTCATCACTTACTGCCCCAGTTTATTCTAGTGTTGGCTGGAATAAAAAAAGGTGCATTCTCTAGGCATGGATAAGAGAAGAGCAGGCTATCACAGTTAAATTTGGTTACCAGCTCCCTTTCATTCTTCCAGCAAGCACTGATCATTAGTCCTCAGCCCTCAGAAAGTGGCAGAACCACCAAATAACACAGCCAGATCAATGCATAAGGAAATATGCAATTGAAGCCCCATGCCTCCACACTGTTAACTACCCTGTCTATTCTCCCTATTTTCTGTATGAATTTAAACAATTTAAACCTTATAGTCTAAAACATATTGGGGAAGTAGAAATCAATAGAAGCTTTGTTATTTTAAGAAAGCAATTCCAAAGAGGCTGAAATATTGTCTCCTTAAGACCTCAGTTTGCATTTTCATGCAATTGTGTGGCGAATTCTTTAGCTGTAAAGGAAAAACAAATGGAGGAGCTGTGTGGACTTTCTGTGCAATATTCCCTATAGAACAAAATCAATCACAGTTACCCGACTTCCACTTTGCATAAACAGTACTGCTTACTATTTACCTAAAAAAAAGAGATTTTTATTGTTACAGAATTTAAACTCTTTCTGAACTCTGCAGATCTGTCAGGTGGATAGACTGTAATGATCAAGATCTCAAGGTCAGAAATATAAAGAACTGAGTAAAACAGTAATTTCACACCGTGTAACAGTCTCTGAGAATACTGGCCCCTGACATATAATACCATGAAAGAAAACAACAAACTCTCATTTTTGATTTAAAGAGTCTAAGTTTACTCAAAGGTGCTTTGCTATCCCCAAAAGTTTTAGAGCAGTATAACCAGCCTTTACCACTTGTCAACATTTAATAGCCTACACCCCAATGATTGATTTTGTTCAATTGGATTTCTTTTTTCCTCTTCAACTCATGTATTTAGCTTTTAGCTGCAGCAGGTTGACAACGCATCTATCATAGCTAAGCAATCTTATTCAGAAGCATTTATTTTCTGCAGCTATGTTTGTTTGGTCTTCTGCTATATACATTGTTTTGTATGTTCTCACATACCAGACATTTACCTTGTGTCTACTTACAACATCACATAAGCTGTTTTGTACCTCCTCTCATCCTCTCTCTCTCTCTCTCCTTATCACCATGACTGCCACCCTTGCCTTCTGAGAGAGTCCAGTTTATTTGGAGAACGAAGATACTGGTCCTTATTCAGTGTTTAAGTAGTTATTAAAAATAACTTAAAATATTCCTATGCTGACCTCATTTAAAAATATGATCTCTCAAGACACTACTTAAGTGGAATGGGAATCTTCCCGTCCAAAAAGCTAGTTGTTATACTTCCCAACCATTTAAATTACATCTTTCAATAATTCTGATACCTAAGTGCAATTGATACACACTATTTTAAATGTACAGTATCAGTCACATTCCTAGGTTTCTAAAGCAACACGATATCAATGGGAAAAAGTTCATGAGAGCAACTTCTGTTAAGCTCTTTCAGTGAAACACTTGTTCCTGAAGACCTAAAGTATGCTGCCATGAGGGGTGAAGTAATTCAGCAACATATACAGCATGAGTTACCTGCAATCCCTTAAACTAATACAGGTGTTACAGGACTTCACAAAGTTATAGATTTGACTCTAAAAAGTAGGAATTCTGGGGTCTATTCTGAGTTTCATCTATTTCTGAGTGTGGAGGTACAAAAGAGGGAGTTAAAGCCTGAATAAGAGCCATGCAGAAGAAGGGAAAGATCTTCCAACAGCAACCTCTCTGCTTTGGGAAAACTGCACTAGGCAGTGCTTCTAAGATGTTTCCTAAAAGTAAGGCCCCACCTCCTCTTTAGGAAGACAATGAAGAGCTGTCCTCTCACTGTTGTTTAGTAGTTTGGTGAGGGTAGGAACAATACACAAATTACTTGAGAAGCAGCTGAGTTAAATCACGACTGTTCACAAAAATTAAAATCTGCCAGGGTCTGAGTACTGTTTTGTAAAGTATCATTAATGGATTTGAAGCCCACATAACAAATATCACTAGCAAGTATGCTAGGTATTTGAGAAAGATGTGAGGACCAACAATTTCATATGTAGGAAAAGACTTCTTCAATAACCGCCCATTTTGCAGGTCACACGGGTATTTTCCAGCTCCTTCTTTCAGCTCTCTCTAGGTAGTTCTACCATGCGGATTTATTCCTTATAAATATTGGTTTATGTTTTAACTGAGGGCCAAAAAAATCATTTTTTTCTAATTCAGGAAAAGTGCTATAAAAAAACCTGATTGAGAAGTTGCCCCAACAGAGTGCAGTTGTCAGGCACGACTGACTTACTTTACAATGGCTAGCAAGAGAGATTCATTCCTTCTGAGAAGAAAACAGCATTTTTCCATTAAGTGAACTCTTGTATAATACAGCAGCATATCTCTACTTCTTAGAGTCTACACAGCACTTGCTATCCATGTTTCCAACAGAGTTGTTTACTTTCTCTCAAATCCTCGACTTGGCAGAGCTTGTGAACAGGCTGCCACTCTGCCGAGCACAGTTCCCCAAATATGAAAGAAAGAAGCAATTCTGAAGGAAGCACATCTGAAAGGAGCAAGATAAAATAGTGATGGCACAATTATTTTCATTTTATCAAGTTGCTATAAAACTGCCAAGCCCAGAAGCCTACCATTTTAGCTGTGTTCTGAAAAAGAAATAAAGCAAGCCAGTCCCTCTCACTGCTTCTCTTTAAAAAAAAAGTTCAGATGCTTCCGAGTCACAACACTTGTAAATCCTGACATAGAGAGAATGAAACAGATCATAAAGCATCATTACTTTTCCTTAGACAAAGATCTGTGTGTTAGACACATGTACAAAAGCAGTTAAAGAAAAAACGACCCGAATTCAAAAGCACCAAAAGCCTTGTTCTCACTGAGACCTGCCTGCCTCGTCCCATCACCTCACAGGCAGGCTGCTCAACAGGAAAATAACATCAGGGGATACAAATGGTAAGAATTCACTGTGGATAGAAAAGGTTTTATGGATCTTGAGAAGTGATCTGTAACATTAAAGAACAAAATCTAGAAGGAGAAAATTGTAACATGCACATGAGAGAGAATCACTGATTTTCTGTGCAAGAAAACAGCAAGGAAAAGCCAATGAAATACATGAGAATGGATGAACAACTTTGTAATTCAACTTTGATTATGGACAGGGCACTTCTTTTCTGAAAAGGAAAAAACCACCCACAAAATTTTCTAAAGGCCTTAAGTAACAGCATTCTCAAAACAGAACAAGCCACCAGTTTTAGACCACATTTTTTCCACAAAACAGCAAGATACAAAATCGTAAGTAATACTTCAATACTTTAATGTGTTTGTATACATTTAACAAACAGAAGAACTGGGTTTATTCTATGCATTTTGGTCAGTATGCTTACACCTATCACGGGCATGGCCAACCAGTGACACACCTGCTGAAACAACTCCTTGGCCTGTGGAAGGCTGGCTAGGCAGTGACACGTGTGAGGTGAAAGATAGCAAAATACATAAAAATCCAAATCCATATTAGAAACATTCTGCACTGCATGCTGATCCATCAGCACTGGCTGTTGGAAAGCCATCACAAACCAACATAACTACATCTCAGCTGCCGGGCAGTCAACGTGCTCCTTACACTTCCCACTCTCCCCGGTCAGTGCTGCTGCGGGTTCAACACGAGTTAGTTTCCCAGTAAAAGCAGGGACTGGATGCTCATAGTTTACAGTCAGGTTGCACAGAGGTACCTGGAAAGCAGTTCAAGATACTCCAGCAAACATACTTTCTGTATTAAACATACAGAATAAAGATGATGGTGTTTTATCATGTTACCTGAAGCACAGGCACAAGAACTACAGCAATCTGGAGAATAAAAATCTAAGTATAGAATATTACCAGATAAACAACCCAGTACTAGAAATGTCCACATAGTATAAATACTTAGTGAATTGCTAGTACTTTAGATTAGGATGATACTGCCCTGCACACATTGAACTGTAAAAATGAGCACCTAGAAGTAATCTGGACCATTGCAATAAATGATTGTGGGCACCTCGGGACAGAAAGTTTCCACAAGTGGTGGCAACCAAACTATTTAACATGAATCTTTGCTCAATACTGAAGAGGAATCTAGAACAAAATCCTGAGAGAGAACAGTAGCACAACGAGAGGGCATGACAAATAAAACACTAAGTGCAATTTCTCCCTTGATTCATAGTTTACACCATCCATAATGCAGCCATATAGTGAAATTCATCACAGCACGAAGCACTGTGCTCCTGGTGAAAATTTATGGATTTAAAAATAAAGCAGTAGAATATGCATCTTCTCAGGGATGATGAATTCTGCTACAAACACCAACCACTGTCACAGTGTTTGCAACATCAATTCCTTCCCGGGTCTGAGCTACTTCCAGTATCTTTTAGAGTTAGAAAAGCAGCATGATGCACAACAAATTTTTACTGCCCTTGTGTGGTATTTGGGAAAGCACACAGGCATGTCAAACCAAAGTCAAAATGTAATGTTTTGGTCACCATTTTCCCAACTATAGTCTTGGTCTGCAGACCAACACCTACTATCTGGCACCTGGCATTCTTTTCTCAAGGTATTTTCCCTAATTTAACTCCATAAATAAACAAATCAATTAGAACCAGTGGAAGAATGTTGTAGGAGTCTTC
This sequence comes from Aegotheles bennettii, assembly GCA_013398125.1. Classification (NCBI taxonomy): domain Eukaryota; kingdom Metazoa; phylum Chordata; class Aves; order Caprimulgiformes; family Aegothelidae; genus Aegotheles; species Aegotheles bennettii. Next base: position 285,236 of record VZRW01005835.1, on the reverse strand, counting down.
CAAATGAAGTTCATACATAGGAAGAATGATACATACCAAAAAACTACCTTCCTTCATCAGAGTTGGTCGCTAAACAAAAATATTTTAGTTTCTAAGACAAGACACATACTGTATTATACAAATCTATTGTAAACACCTTCAGAGTTAGCACATACACTATGTTGTTCATCTGTGTCCTTCAGTTACAAGCAGGCAGACTGCAGGCTGGATGCACCGTTTCAGTAGCAACTGATTCCAATCCACCATCTTTTTGAGACCCCCTGTAATCTGTCTCCAACTGTTTAGAAAAACTTGTGCTGCTGGAAGATGACAGTGTCAGGCTCAGTCAGATGGACAGAAATGGCTTGGAATCATATGGCTCAGAAATCAGTAACTGCTCATGCTTTGCAGGAATACGAGATGGGAGAACATGTGACACAGAAGGAAGAGATCTGGAAGGTCATCTTTGTTGAACTAATTATGAGAGGACACACTTACTTGCCCACACATTGCACAGACCCTTGGATGTAGATCAGGGAACACACGCAAGGGAGCCATGTGGCCAGGCTGGACTCTGACACTCCCAGCACAGCATCAGAATCTGCAATCAAAAGCTACCAGAATAGGCAAAATCTTTCCAAAACTTTTTTTGCCCACTCCCTGTTTTGCAGTCCCTTCTCGATAAAGACAGCCAATAAAATACTAACAAGAAGCACCTTAGGGCTTTGCTCACCAGGCCAAGGAGTGAGAAGTGACCACGCTCATGGCCAGCACAGCTCTGGGCTGAGCTCACCAGGGCACCCTCAGCAGCATAGCAGCGCCTGCCCGCTCTGAGCCGGCACCTGTCTCCTCGCAATAATTGATACACACATGAAATGCTGAAAATACTGTGATAATCTGCCCTTATATGCCTCGTTATTTATTGGATTCTTTCTCAAAGGCAGATGGAGAGAACAGTAGTGTTAATCTCATTCGGGCTTTGAATGGATACATAATACCCATTACTGTACAGCCATCAGGGCACCAACTTGGAGCGTATCTGCTTTATATGCCATAACTTGCAGCCAAAAAATTATTCAGCCCATAAAATATCCTTCAAGAAAAACAACTGATTTCATAGCTGAGAAACTAACTGAGAGGGTAAGTGACCTGGCAACAGCCACCCAGAGCCACCGTCGCCACCGCGGACACACAACCATAATCACATAACTGAACAGACTGGCAAAATGCCCCATCTCAGTTAATTAAATTCAGTCAAAAACTATTTCCAACAATCAAAATATACGAACCATGGTTTGGCCAGTGTGCAGTGGGGGTCCTAACAGCATTTGTGAATAATTTGTCCCTCTTATCTGAAAGCTAACACTGGGTTTCAGTCTTCTCCCATCACGATCAACAACAGTAAAACATTCAGCATTACAGATGACCAGGATGGACATCTCCAGGTGAAGAGCTCACATGAGGCATCTAGTGCCAATTCCTGTTGTTGCCTGTATCAAGACTTTATGGCAGTATCTGTGTTTGCTATCCAAGAAAATAAAATTTGCTTTGCTTATTCATCAGGAGGAAAGGCATAACTCCCTTATTAAACACTGCAAAACTTCTTATTAGACATTGGATAAGTTTATAGCTATAGCAAAGAACAACAAAAAAGCCAAAGAAAAGCACCTTCAATGATAAAAAAAGTGGCTGAAAGTTTCCTAAAAGCATAGTCTGGGAAAGAAAAACCTCAAGAGATTAACGGACAGTTGAAAGCCCAACACTTTCAAAAGCTTTCCCCAAGACACTCACTCTTCACACAAGGTCCACGCTGAAGCTGATACCATTTTTAAGGTTTAAACATAACACCAGAAAGCTTTTATGATGTTCATGCTTCCCAAAGGCATTTCAGATCACTCCTTCTATTCCGAGATGCATAAATACATGTGCTGGCTGCAGCAGTGAAGAGGATGGATCTGTTCCCACACACAGCTGCCACCTCACATTACAGCTACCTGCTCTGCCACCCACAGCACATGGACACTGGAGAAATGGGCACCATGATGGATCATGCCTCCTTTGTGCTTTCTGTTTGAGATTGATGCATATTGAGCACAGCTCAGAGCAAGTAAGCTACAGCAACTTAATAACTTTGGTACTCCATGCTTTCTCCTAAATACTGGGGACATCTCTGCTCTCACAAAGCAGGGGTGATGGTACAAGGAATATCATGAGGAGGAAAGCTGTTCTGAGCATCCCGATAGATAACTAAGCACCTCAAACACCTCACCTACATTTTCTGAAAGCAGGTTTGTGGTGATTTACTTAGGCACTGACAGGGCTTTCTGCATCTCATAAGATGAAGGAGTAGCTGTCTACGTGCCCTTTTTAAACAATATCACTGGATATTTCACTCCTGAGTACCCCATCTCCTCTAACTCGGTGTACAGCAATAGAGAATAAATCATCTGCCTGTGTTGAGCAGTCCAGCTCCCTCCTGTAGCTCCAGTATGATGCACCCTGACAGGAAGCTTTCTGGGGTTGCATGCACACTGGGCTGAATTTCCAGGTGATGCTCTACAGCTGAGCTTCCTGCTCCCAGTACCAATTCTTTCCTCATTTACACCACTGTTCAAGGCTGTAATAACAGCTCTGACATGTCAGAAGCAAGAGGAAGGGAAAGATTTAACAGTGTGAGCCAAAGGAAATAGGCAGACAATATCATTGACATGGTGGACAAAAAAGGAAAAGATGTTCTTCAAAGTCTCAGTGAATGAGAAAAGCCTTAAATATTTAAGGTAGTAAGGACCTTAAACCTTTACTATCCCCCCATTTTCCACTCAGCAGCTTTGACATTTGGATTCTGAAAAATACAGGGGACAATGTGACAGAGAGGAACACACAAACGCCTGTCCTCAGAGGTACCCTGCCAAAGCAACTGGCTTTCTGCTTCTGTACACCTACACACCTGAAAACGTGCTGAGTAAACTGTATGGAAACTGTCTGTAGAGTTCTCGTTTATTTTAATTAACTCATAAGAGAACTGTAGCTTAGCTCAAATAGAGAGTTTTTAATCATAGAATCACGAGCCGATCTGGAAAACAGACAGATAAGCTTAAATGAAATGGGATTTTTTTCTGCCTTGGTAATGGTCTCCCCTGCTGAAATCAATAGTAGATTCAGTGCTCACAACTCTGATATCCTGCCTTTTTTTTCTTATTTTCTCTAGGTGACTTTTCAGCCCCATCAGTTACTGGCTTCCAGTGTTCATACTCTATGGTAAAACTCTACCTTGAAAAAATGTATTTTTATATATACATAAATAAAATGTACCAAAATATTACTAGATTAATAAAAACCGAGTTATTCCTATAAACTGGTTTATCTAAGCAACCCTGCCCCACTGCAAAATAAGTCTTTAGTTTATAATTAAGTTTTTTATTTGCAAACATCTCCTTATTAAAATTCACTTTTTAAATTTACAATTGAATACTCCCAGTGGCCTAATACAGCCACAATGTATGCTGTATTACTGTTTTATATATGGCATATTTGTATTCTTCTATTCCATATTAAATGGAATAATTAGGGGAAAGGATTGCTCTTAATGCCCATTTCCAATTAATAAACTGCTTTTCCATTAAGTTACCTTCCAGAACTGTATCTTGATTTCTGGATATATTATTTGTATAGAATGTCAGAAATACAGACTATAAGCTAGAAACACAGCTAAAATTCATGGTGTTGCTGTCTGTGAGAAGCCAGGTTTGTACCTCTCAGCAGCCAGGTACTGCATTAGCTGCTGCTGGAAACATTAAATGTTTATGAGGGTATCCACTACAATTATTTTCAAAGTGAAAAAATTAGTGTTTTTCTCTTAAGTTTCCTAATAAAATACTATTTAATTCCTGCCCATACTCAGATCAGACCAAAACAACTCTCTGCTTCCAGTTGGCTTCTGGTTTGTGAGGTCTTCGTTTTTACAGACAAAGAAAAAATATCAGGTTTTAATATTGGAGTGTTCAAAAATATATTTATTTAGGCAATTCTAATGGCATTTATAATCCTAATACCATCTACACTGATCTGGATATATTAATATTTCTTAAATTTCCCAAGTCTTTTGAGTCAGAGCTCAGAATTACAGTTGAAGTTCCTTAAATAAGAAATATACTTGAGGCATATGTACATTTATTGAGGCACCAAATAAAATGGGAACATTTTGAGCACACAGATTCTAAATACTAAATATAACCAGAGTATAACTAGGACTATATAGGTCTATTCAGGTGAGTGGTTGTATCTCAGCTGAGGACACCAAGTCAGAAATAATGCTTCACTTTCATTCTGACTTCCACTGATTTTGAATCCTAAAGGCAGAAGCTGTGAGCTAAGTAAACAGAGCACACCAGGACTTCATGAAAAATAATTCAGTTCCCATGAACTGTGGGAACAAAATATGCACAGAATTCTTATTAGTCACTTCTCTTCAAATATTTAACCATGGTGGTTAATCTTTCTTCCTAATGTAAAACACTGTTTATAATTTTAAAAAAGAAAGCTATTTTACTTCTGGCAGTGTTTTAAGACAAGATAAAGACATAAGCCATATTGCAATATATCTCACTGGTCAGTAAAAGTGGGGTCTAAACTAAGTAGCTTAGACCATAGGTATGGGAAGCAGAGTGGGGAATGTGGCTGGATTATATTTGTTATTGGCAGCTCTTTGCCTATGGGCAGGAGGTGGACGCACTCCATCCCTCCCCAGCGCGGCAGGCGAGGGGAACAAGGTGAATTGCCAGCTCACATAATAAGACATCTCTATCAGAGGGTGCTTGGAGATTTTTTCCCTCCAGAAGTGTCTCTCCTACATATTGACGGAGAAGCATGGCTGCAGATTAGAGTACAAAACTGACAAAAAGAACAAAGTGCTGCACATGGTTGTGCCTGCAGTTGCCGGGCACTTCGAGGGAATGAGAATTACATGACTTGATTTACTTTACAAAAACTGATTAGCAAAACCCCCTGTGGATTTCTTAACTATACTGTGGAGGGATATAAGATTAGTGTAGCAATTCCCATCATCAAACGTATTTACTGTTAAAATATTGGATTAGTGATGTTGTTATCCACTGTTCCAAGATTATAAAGTGATTCTTTAAAATTGAGCAGAAAAATACTGCACTCTATCATTGGTAATTAGATTTCTGGCTGAGTGTTTCTGCCTTTCCATAAAAAGTAACTCTGCTTCAAAAAAAAATAAAAAAAGAAAGATAAAAGGACTGTGTTCTGCACACAAACAACCAAAGAGAAAACAAAACTATAGATGCAAAAGAGGAAACAAATTATTTTCCTCCTTTGCTTTCAAGAGACAAATGGTTGCACTTGGCCTGTGCCTTATTGCTCCTGCTTGTCATGCTCATTGCTGTGGCAGTGCACCACTGTTACACCAGGTGGTAATAAAGCCATGTTGGTGCTAGATGTTGCTTATTTGTAAGACACACATCAATGCAAACTACCTGAGTCTGACAAATCTCACTCCTTGGATATTTAACCCTCACAGAGAACTTTGTGGAGAGCTGTAAAACCTTCAGGGTCATCATTGTCCAGGTTTCCAGTGACAACGTGGACTGTGAAGGAGCAAGAGGATAAATTAATGTGTTCATTAAAGTAATTATGCTACATTTGGGCTAGGAAAATTAATGCAACTGTACCCTGGCTTTTTAGCCTTTATCTTAAGTAAAGAGCACCTGGAGCTATTACAATTAATAAAAAGCTACAGCACTAATAACACCACCTGCTCACATTTTATCCTGTCAAACACATCTAGGAATCACTTATATGCAGGATTTCACACAGATACAGAATAGACAGGGATGCAAGAGTCACAAAAGAAAAAACATTTGTCAAACTCTACAACTAAAGAGTGGGACTTGTGCTGTGTCTGCCATGATACCCAACCTTGTTGTTTGCCACTACTGCAGTTTTAAGATGCATAACTTCAATTATTGCTCTTTATTTCGGTTCATTCTTCTTCTCTCTTTCTAGATTTATCCTCCTAGTAATTTGAAGAATAAAGCAACTTTTGTTTATGAATCAGAATCATCATAATCAATATTATTTCATGCTGTTACCATACAAAACTCAGATTTTAAAGTAGTATCAGCAACTCCAAAAATTTAAACAATCACAGATTAAATTTGATTTTAAATTATGCTGGTTTTAACTTACCATAACAATAGAGGCTATAAATACATAATCTTAACTGCAGTAGCTCTGAAAAGCCTTGACAGGGTTTATCAGCTAAATGTTTAATCAGGCAAAGCAGCAAAGAAACATAGCCACAGGAATACATGGTATTTAGCATTTAAATAAAGTTTGTAAACCAATGACAAGTCTATTTGGGCAGCTACTACCACACATGTTCCTTATCTGCAAAGGTCTTGTCCCAAATTATCAGCCAAGTCTCTCATACTTCATTTTCCAGGCAGTAACATCAGTTTCCACTCACCGAGTTCACAGAAAAAGATACAGAAAACTGCAAGTTAAAAGGCATGGGAATTCCCACATTGGCAATGTCATATTGCCCTAGGAACTTCTTAAATCACAGCCAAGAAAGCAAAAAAAGCCACCAAAAACCAAGCCCCAAAATCAAGAATAACAGCAAAAAAATAATTCACCACAGAATAAGAAAGAAGTGAGGCTGGCAAAGCACTGCAGTTCTTCATGGTTTGTGTAATTCAGCAGTTCAGTTTCAAAATTTTCAGCTACCTGGCTGCTTCCAAGATGAAACCACAAACAAATAAGGCAAATGAGAGCCTGGGAGAACAGGAGACATAAAGCCTTCCCTCTCCCTGCACAAAGAGCACCTGTTCTTGTTTCCCCCAGACTATAACCTCTGTGTGAAATTGCCCGAGTGCTAATGGGTGCCAGCTTCTCACCTCCTGATAGCAGGGGCCAGATGTGGTACTTTCTGCTTCACTGACTGTTTGGCCCTGCACACTGAAACTTTGCTCTCAGCTATTTCCTCCCCTCTCTGTCGGTAAAACGCGTCCCACAGCAGCTCTCAACATTGAACGGCAGGAAGGAGCCCAAGAAAATGTAATGATTTTTTATTGTTATTTATTAAGTAGACAAAAGCAGCGAGTCTCTCCCTTCGAGGGGGGTTGGAGGGTCATTCAAAAAACTTTCATGTAAATAACACCTTCCTGTAAATAGGAATTGGATTTACTCACGGTTCATTCCAGCAGCTTTTAAATATATTCCTCCTCCTTTCAGAGTTGGGAACTATTCACTTTATGAGCACCATTTGGATCATTTGCCTGTTGCTCATAAAATAGACAAAGCTTTTATCCATGCCATGAATTTTTACTCACTTTATACAAAATACCTAAGGAGGGATTTGCAGGGGCCAGAATTATATTCATGAAAGAATTAACAACTAATTTAATTTTCTGCTACAATAATGGTTCCAGCAGTTTTTGATTTTGTTGATTACATTTCTTCTCTCCACAAAATGAAAAAGCATATTGATGTTAGCTTCTTTGGACATATTTTTTTAAAAGTCAGATTTATTTTTCCCCAAAAATAAACAGGAATGACAAAAATATTTCACACATTTCAATCCACGTAGTCACTAAATAAAGCAGGGGCAAATGCAGCTTCCTGAAGTTATGAAATAAAATAGTGATGGTCTGTATTCTCAGGGAGAACACCGATGCTCATCAGCTCTGGGACAGTCCAAGGAGAGGTCTTTGACAACACTGCTGGCAGCAGTCACACAAACCACCTCCTGCAAAGCTCACCCACCTCTTGCACCCATGTTCATGCACCAGAGCCCCCCTAAATGACAATCATGGCATCGAGCTGCTTCGGCTTCTTCTCTCACAACTCAGAAGCCAAAATTCTCTCTTCTGTGACACACTGAAGCCCAGCCCCAACTCCAAGCTTTCTCCCTGCACTGTACACCGTAGGCAAGGGAACAGGAGGAGCCTGTTCACCCTCCCAGAACGATGCATCAGCTGCTTAGCAGTAACTGCTGGAACGAGACACTTTCCTGAACAGTTTTGTTCCTGTGCGGGAGGAGTTACTGTCTATTAGTAACTATGGACCATAGCAAGCTCCTGTGGTCCTGCACATAAACATTATTGATTGCAGACACAAATCAATGCACTCTTAACTGGTGTGATTATCAGCTGCCTGGATAGAGAGGTTTGGAGGTTTGACCATGCAGAAGCTGGGAAGAGTCAGGGCCCTGTCAGTAAGAGGCACTGTGCTGCATGAAATACAGATATGGTAGCTGCTAAAGGAAAAATGCCCCCACATCCATAAACAGCAGCAGCTGTCTTCTCCTGGGAATTCACAGGAAGAGCCTGACTCCTCAGGTTGGTCTTCCCAGCTCCCTACTTCATTTCCATTGTGCTCCAGCACCTTCTCTCTTACAGCCCCAGTCATCATCCTTGGAACAGCAACGTCCAGTTTCACCTACACTATGAACTGGCTCTTTCCTTCCCTCCCATCACTGCCAAAGCCACATATTGCAACGTGTGGTACAGTACACTGATAGACAGGGAACACACAGCAAAAACAGCTCTGAATTCCTGCACACAAGAAATTCAGAATAATCTATTTGCTCCAGTAAGTACACAACAGCAAGGCCAAAACATCCAAAACACATTGTCTTAAGGAAGGTAGATGTTGCATACATATCTCCTTATTTCTTTATCTCTTTTTCCATGATTAAGTATTGCTTCATTTTTTTGATAAATCCTTATGATGCAAAAGGCTGATCTTTCAAACCATCCTTTCAAAATCACAAACTGTCACAAACGTCATTTCTACATCAGGAAACACTCACAGTTTATTGACACACCATTCAGAAAGCAGGTTTGTTTTGTCAAGTTCTGCAAAATTTTTTAAGCACAGAAGTAACATGAACTGAAGGCAAGATGATCCTGGCATTTCTCCCTTAGAAAAGAGCTGAGACTTCAGCGAAAAGGACACTACCAATAGTTTGGGCAAACACCAAAACACATCATTTTGATATATGATAGCAAGAACCACAGAGCTGCCTGCTGCAGCTTTTCTTTAGAGCCCGAGATTAATTCTATTAAGACTTGTAGAAACCACCAGTAAAGAAAACACATTATCAAAACAGTAGTTCCAGCCTACCTGTGGCTGAGTCCAAGGCTCCAAGGTTGTCTCTTTCAAAGGAGTTTGTGGCCGTCCCATTTCTTTTGTGTGCTTTTAGGAAAGAAAAGTATGCATCAGTTACACGTTCAACCACCCCATCAGTATTCAGCATTAATTTCCCTTGAGGGAACACAACAGTGAGGTACAAAATTCATACAAAATAATGGTAATGTATCACGACTGCATGCATTTGGAGTAGACTGTAGGTCTGATATTTTTGCAGCTATGTAACTTAATTTTTAGAAAGCTGCTTTAACTTCCAAACTGTGGGGGCACAAACCGTCATCTGTGTGTAGAGATGAAAATCTCCAGACAAAAATATGAAGTGATTTGCCAACAGAGTACAGTTCAACAGCAGAATTCCAGAGAGAACTTGACTCTGCTCTCTGCTGTATCCTCCCCACCCATGCTATATAACAGACACCCTGAAAAAGGACATAGGCTGCAACAGAACTAACTTAAACAGGTGAATTAAAAAAAATTATGGAGTATTTTTTTAAAAAGTTTGCATTATCACATGAAAACATGGCTCCACTGCCCAAATAGCCTTGCCCTTCCTTAATGTTCTTTGGAACTGGAACCAGAAGAACGAGCAGTTAACAGCTTCTCATCCCTTCAATTTTTCACTACTGTGGAATATTTCAAAATCAATCATCCCAAATCAAAAGCCAGTATAATCAAATAGATTAAAGCAGTCTTCAAAGAATTAGACTTCATGACCCTTCATACTCTCTTTTTTTTTAATATTACCAAAATATCCTGCAAGTACTTGTTAATATCTGTAGTGGCTCTGCTTCAATAACAAACACTTAAGATTTTTGAGCACTGGGACTGACCACTGAATAGGATGTTGGCTCCTTTTAATTTTCTCCATATGAATTTCCCAGGGAAGGAAGGAACTTTACACATTGCTGCAAAAATACCAACAAGTCTCTTAATATTGTATTTTTCCCCAAGTTCTTTCTATCTCTCTATAAAATGGGAACAATGACATTCACAAAAAAGGTCATCTACTGAAATACACTGTTTAAGTAGTGCCAGGATTTTCCTCCTCCTGAAATACACCTCTAACGTGCTACCCTTTGGATAAGGCCTTTGACAATATGTAATATAAATAGCATCTTATCCAGGTCCCACATCAGAGGGATCTAAATGCCCGTGGAGACTGCAAGGATTGACAAAGAAAAGGACAGATATGCCATTGGATTTGCTGTCATCTATAATAAAATACGGTCACTTGAAAAGAAACAGTTTTCAAAATAGAGAATTTGTGGACAACTTCAGCTAGCATGGAACATTCACAGGGCTGATTTCAAAAAACACCTTATTAAATGGCAATTTTGTTTTGGCAGGTTGGATTGCCTGTAATAATAGATCACAGGCAATCACTTTTACCATTTTTGTTATATTTTGGAGCAGCAACAGAACATGATTCATTCTTGAAATATAACAATAAGTGCATTTCAAAAGAAAAAAGAAATAACCACAGATTTAGTGAATGCTAAACAGGGTTAAAATGAATGCATCTGGAAAAGGAAGATTGTGTTTTTCATATGTTCGAAAGCGTATGTATTCTACCTTGTAATCTTTCTTTAAATGTAATAATCAAGCATCAAAGGGACACAAACACATAATGAAAATTATTGAACGTATCAATTGTGGTGCCAAGATACCATAATAGTTCCACATCTGATAAGCTGCCAGGAACTGACATTAAAAAAAAATAACAAAAAAAATCACACTACTTCTTAAGAAATAGCTTTCCTTGGAATGTCATACCATTTTTTTATACAACATTTGTCCAGTCAGTTCTATTTTAGAGAAAAAAAAAGCAAGTATATGATTACATGAAGAAAAAGAATGCAAAAGCACATTTAGGTGAGACAATACTCCAAACGTTTGAGTAACATTTTAAATCCTTGCTCTAAACCTTAGATGTGCCTTAACTAAGACTCAAACACCTCTTAATGCTGAATTTCATGTAGACTAGCACTTTGTGTTCTTCATTTAGTTCCTACTGTTTCCACTACCCAGCACCCAAAGAGACCCTTTCACCCTGCCAAAGGCAAGTGTCAGAGAGTAGTGACAAAACACAGCAAGAGAGAGAATTCAAGCAAGCAGATTCTGGGGCAAGTACCAGTCAGTCAGCAGCCTGTGTCCAGGAGCACATGGAAGAAAGAAAAAACCAATCAGGAACTGTTTTCAGCTACTCCAGGCTTTCACCACCCAGTGCACATCTTTCTAGCCCTCATCCCATTTTTACAATGTTGTTCCAGATCTGAAGGAATCGAGCTCTCAAAATGCAAGGCCATAACACGCAGCACAGATCTGGTTTGTCATTGAGAACCTAGAAGTGTTGCAGTGCCACTTCTCAGTGTGGAAAAACATCTTACACGTGAACTATGACTACACATAAGAGAGCTTACAATGACCCAGCACTGGTACTGCTCACCAGCAGCACATCTGCTGCAGCTTGCAACTCAGCATGCTGCACAACTCAGAGCATGGGAATATCTGTTCTGAACTACCTGCTACTATAACAATTGTGCTCCCAGTGTACAAGCTCCTTGCTGAGATGTACACACATTCTTAATGGACCACATAAGCAGTGCTTATTCACAAGTTCTCTTTGCTCTTTCTTAAAGAAGAATACTGTAACAATAGACAATCCTCCTGGGAGCTTCTTTCTTCCAGCACAGATAAAGAAGCTCTTACTAGAAGTAGAAAGGTTTTGTCAGCCTTTATCCCCCAATTTTGCTTGGAGCATCTTCCCACAGTGTTCCACAGCTTCTACAATTCCTCTAAAGAGACAACAGAATGTGCCCACAGTCTTTTGTTTATGTTCCCTCCACTTCCTCAATTTGACATTTAAGTTTCACACATAGAAGAAAATCATACTCATAATGAGATAAAGATGGAATGATTTCAACCTGGATATTACATTATGGTTTCAGCAGTGCCATTAAAGCTCCCTTAGCTCTTGTACATGCACCAATTACAATTTCTCTAGTAGGCAGGCTAGACTTCAGGAATAAATTAGGTTCTTTTCATGTTTGATGAACCACCCGTCACTTCTGTTACAGCCAACTACCATTCACGGGGCGTATCCAGACAACTGATCCGCTTCCTTCCATTCATCCAACACCTTCTGAGATCCTCCCCCTCTGCCTGAGTTGAGGGAGACCCATTTTGCTCTCCATCATTTCCTGACACCCCGCATCGCTGCCCTGGCACAGGCACTGTGCAAGGCAAAAAAAGACAAGGAACCACATAAGATCTTGCTGGCTGTGAAAGTTCCCTTTATCTCAGCAGTCCCTTTTGCTCAGTGGGAAACGCACTACTCTTATCCACTGCTCCCCGAGAGCAGGCAATCCTGTCTATCCAAAGAAAGCCAAATTTCCAGGTATTTTCAGTGAGACAGTACACAAAAGTTTGTTTGCTGACTCATCATCCAGTCAGTCACATCAGTCTTCTGCCTGACCACCTAGAAATTACCCTAATCAATTACATTAGCAATCAATGAAGTCCAGCATAATGGCCAGGTAGTAAAGAGTTTGTACACAAAATATTTTGCCAATATTTTGAATTTTCTGTCTAGTTGTAACAGCAAAAGAAAGCTTTAATATTTAATCAAAGCAGTTATTACATATTTTTTTTAGGGAAAAACTGAATTCATCATGAATATTTCTTGTTGTTTATTAGCAACAATAAGTTAACAAACATATGATTACTTGCAACAGCTTGACAGGTAATATTCAGGCTTCCGAAATCTACCAGAGAAAGTAAATTGTAAAATAGATTTTAAAGGTTATGAAAGTCATCAAGAGAAGTCAGACTTCAATTTTATCTTTAAGATGCCACACTGGTGGTCCCCACTCTGAAATATGAAGGGGAAATCTCTTGTGCACCTGAAACAATTCCAGCAAATCTTAAAACCACCACCCATGCACAGAAGGAGATCTCCCTTCCGAGGGCATCCTCCCCCTCCTGCTCAGCTCCTGGGGTCTCTACAGATTAGGCTGGTCCATAACAAGACACTGCTAATTTGCTCAACCTGTTTTCTTCATCAGACTCAACCCCATTCTCTCTCTGCCCTAAGACACAAGAGCCCAGCTCCCTCTGACCAGGACCCTCCCCCTGCCAGTGCCCTGTGCAGGTCAGGGAGGTGGGATGCAGGTGACCCAGGAGGAAGGATGCTCATTGCCCGTGATCCAACAGCCACCCACCGAGCTCTCCCTTCTGCCTCTCCCTCTCCACACTGCAGCACACCAGAAGCAGCAACCAGAGGAAGCTGCACATGCAAACAGCACCCTGCTCCACAGGCAGAGACAGGCAGCTGCCCACTCTCTGCTTCTGCCAAACCCAGCCTGAGCTGCTCTCCTGGCTGCAGGGCCTCCCACATCCCTTCACTTGCTACAGTCAGGACTGCCGAGCTGCCAGGCAGCTGCCTTCCTACAAAATACACACTCAATTGTGGGAAAGTCTTTTGCCTTTTTTACTGGAAAAAAAGTTAAATTATGTTCAGCTGGTTGGCCTCAGCTTCGTGAGCTGCAGTTTTAAAAGATGAATCATAAGAATTTCTAGTAACTTGACCCATGGATATTAATTTTCTAAGACTCTCACTTCTCCAGGCTGCAGAGGGAATTTGCTCTGGCCCTTCAACTTTTTATTCTAACTGCTGGATCTGTTCAGCTAGGTGTCATCTCCCTTTCCTCCCACTTCGCTATTGACAGTTTCTTTGCTTTTCTTCCAAGCAAACCTAGCATTATTAGGTTGTTTTGTTTTGTTTTTAAAAAGGGAAAAGTTACAACATGACAATTTTGGTTTGTGTATTTTGATTTCTGGAAAAGCCCTAAATTATCTAGACAGATACTACAACCAATAATTCTAATGGTTATTGATTGCTGTGAGAAGCAAAAGCTGACTGAAATTCAAACATAATTCGATGCATTTTTCTCTGGTGCCTTACAAAATTGCTACTGCAGCATTACAATTGTCTGACCCCAAGTGTTCCAACTCCTGCACTTTACAGGAAAGAAAAAAAAAAAGTGCTGTAAGAAATTGTCTTTCAAGCTGACATCCTGTATGGCTTGAAGTGAAATTTAGGAAACAAACAGCAAAAGAGATTTTGTAAGTAGTATATTGGCTGTGTTACATTAGGGAAGTCTGTCTGGGATTGCAAATGTTCATGTGGGGCAACCTTTGTCTTTTCTAGTTATGTGCAAGGTATATGGCCACAAGCTACACTTTTAGACAGGAACTGCAAACTTTATAATGTGGGACAGAAAGTTAGCAATCAGGAAATCACGTATACTAATTTCACTGTCCAGGCAGAACATCTTTATTATCAGACAGAGACAGAGAAACCCTGTAAGCCAGAGAAGGAGATTATCTCCATTAACAATGCCTCCTTCTTGCCTCTAAGTTGATTTCAGGTAATTGGATTCCCGTAGTCCTTTCCTTCAGCCTCCTAAGACCCTTCATGTGAAAGGTGAACAGAAGGGTTAATTTCAGTGAGGAAAGTATCATTTTATGTAACATATTGCTAGAACAGATTATTTTGTTCCATGTTTCCAATCTTTATATAAATATGAAAACAAATCTGTATGACACAGAATTATACAGCAAAGTTATAGAACAAAAAAACAATTTAGAACTCACAGATAAAAACCCCTTTGTGGAAGTTTTGGTGAGGAACCCACAGCCTAGAGCCCCGAAACATGATTTAGGACTGATGGGAAATCTCAGCTGTCCACACCAAGCAGCAGCCTGGAATCACTATTGACAACTTCCACCCTGTTCTGGCTGTAACAACTGCGGTTCCATTTCTGAAAGTATCAAAATACCTTGTGATGTTGCTATATGTCCTCCCAGTGATTCCTTGGCCTCAAAAGCCACAATTTAACCCAGCAAGTCTCTAATGGTTCTGCCAACAGGCAGCTTTTATCTTGCAATTACCTCTTCAAAGACGCAATAAATCACCTAGTGCATATACAGCCAGACAGCAATTATAAGGCCGTGATTTCCAGAGGTGCTGCACACCCACAGGCTCCATTATTTACAGCTGTTCTACTATTCCTGTAGAAAAATCAGCCCTTCTCTCACCGATTTTTCTTCTTTTGTTCCAACGTTTCTATGAGTAAAGTGAGTGCCTGGCAGGAGACTGGGGAATGGGAGAGAGAGGCAGGGTGTGGGGTGGGGGTTGAATAACTCCAGCATGCTAGGAAAGCTCAGAGGTTTAACAAAGCCTGACATGAGATTTGCCAGATGGTTTTGTACCGGATTGTAAAACTTTAAACTAATCTTCATTTAAGAGTTTTAAGGGCTGTATCCCTCTTATAAAGCCTCTTGCTCTTTTGCCTGGTTGATTCTGGTAAATTATAGATCAGACTTTCGAAAACTGCTTCCATGAACAGCGGCTCCTTAAATCTCAGCTAAACTGAGCAAGAAGATTACATGTTATTATGATGTAGCACAGCAGGATTTTTGTACAGCAAACATAATGATGTAGAGAAGGATAAAACTATCATTCTGTGCAAGGAGGTCATCCATAGAAGAACAATGCTTTTTATACTGATAGGAAATCCATCCACACATGGTGAATCTTCATGTGGCAAATTCTTTTTCTTAGTGGTTCTGTAAAGAAACCCAACCATAAGCAAACCCCAAAGCTGCATTTCGGGATTCAACGATGAAATATCTTACAGGAAAGAGCATGGCATTTGGAAGAAATTATTCCAAACGTTACCAGAAAAGGTATTTATTTCAAGGACAATTTTAGGATAAATGCATCCTATTGGTTTCAATGCAAGGATTTCCTCTGAATCCCCAGTGAAATGTCAGATGCTGTATGTGGTATTAAAAATTAAAATGCTGACTAATCTTACAAGTGTATGTATATACACACTTATATTTGTAAATCAAATATAGTTGTATGGAAAGGCACAAAGCAAAGTCAGTATACTAAAGGATAGAAATCCTTTCCACCTGCTGTCAGTATTTGTAATCTTACACAGTATCCTCACAGTTGAAATTGTAGTAGAGGGAATTTATGGAATTCAGACACTAAATAATGACAAAAGTGAAGTGGGAGCAATGGAGAATAAAACCAAGCGCTTGGTAACTAACAATAGCCAAGTTTCAAAAATCAAGAGACTGAGACCACCAAGTTCTGAGACTTGATACAGAAATTTGATACTAAACTTGTGACCTAACAACTTTTTGAACAAGCGATACAAACACTTAAGTCTGTTCAGCTTTAAGTCCACAGCCTATTGAATTCGCTCTAATTTCCTTGTTCTGCACATGATTTTGAATGCAATGTAGTTTTGTCAAATGATCTCCCACTCCTCTCTCTTTTTAATTGAAACATTATTTCCTGCACATGAAAGCTTTTCACTTAAAAGCAATCAGGTGTGATATTCACAGCTCTGGTCTTTTCAAAATGTCATGCACAGGAATTATAAGGATTTATTCTAAAGCTCTCTGTAAGAACATCAGCATTTTGGAATGCCTAAGAAAATGCCTGTCTATGAGAATGTGCTCCTCTAGACTTCACCATTCAACTGATTTTATTACATTTAAGTAACAATCAGACACTATGTTATATTTCTGTTTTATCTTGCACATCATTGCTAACACTTAAACAAGTTTTCAGATAGGATAAGAATTTCTTAATGCATCGTTAAATTCCTTCTGATATAAGAACAGAGGCATTCCCGCAAATTCAGATCATTCTAAAGGAGCAAAATTACTTTAAATTTTGATAAACACAGAACTTTTTTTAGTTCGTATATGTACAAATCTTAGTGGTAATAGCTGATAAAATATGCTCACACTACATGTTCTGACTTGAAAGTATTTACATATATAAAACTAAAGTGACATTGTATGCTACGGTCTTCTTACATCAAGTGAAAGGGGAGGAAAAAAGAACATAATATCAAACAGCTTGTTTTAGTTGCCTGAGCTCTACAGAGCTTTTAAGGAATGAATATAAATGTACACAAATCCGTTTTGTGAATCAGATATAAAGCATCATGTTAAAAATGTAATACATGGTAGCAAAGCTACAAATGTTTATATTTCTGCATTTTTTTCAGAGTTGTTAAAATTCACATTTCTTGTTATATCCCTTCATGAAAATAGTTTCTCTGTCTGTAGGACATTCAGAAACAAACAGTACAGCCTCTGCCAGCATCCACCTTGTCCAAATGGGTTTTTTTCTAGGGCTTGTCATCTTCTTTCTCTATGGTGTGACTAAGTTATACTTTATAGGAATCCAGCTTCTTATAATGAACATTTTAAATTTAAATTGCACTCTCTCTCTGAACATTAAGTCTGAATTGGATAAAGGTGTTAAAAGCTAAGGCTTCCTAGTTGGTTTTTTTTTACTTTATTAATCAAGCAAACTAAAATTACATTATCAGAGACAAGCAGGAGTAGCCCAGACCTGGCTGGTGGAGAAAGGCCTGAACAGGAATCTCACACGCCGATTATAACCAGGAGAGAACGGCTGACAAACTCCTATACTTTAAGCTTTGAAGTGTGGCAGAACTGAGGGAAATGTGCTACCTTAAATTAGATTTTTCCAGAAAGTTGATAAATAGGCTTACTCATAAAAAGCAGCAAGACTAATCTGCAATTCTCCTGACATTAGAGACAACATGATCTATAGAAGCCTTGTTGGATCATCAGCTCTTTTCATTTGATGTCATGCTATTTATATTCCTTATCCCCAGCTGTGACTATTTGTCTTATAAAGCATGTTTGATTTTTCTAGTTCATATTGTAGTACTTAGTATACTAAGTAAAATATAAAGTCAGATTGTTCTTTAGGTGGCAAAAGTATGTCCAGAACAGGAACTTGTACCATAAATAATCCCTCAAGAGATAGAGATGTTTGGAAATAACATTTTTTTTCTTGTCAAGTCTCTAAGTTATTCAGCATATGTCCTAACCTAAGGCACAGAATTCAGATTGAATACAAACAGTGTAACTTGTAAAACAGGGAGAAACAGGGGAACACACGTAGGAGTCACCAAGGGTAAGAACAGGTAAGAATCCCTCCATCTACTCTAAGGCAGGTCAATGCATGGGAGACCATCGCCTGCCTAAGCCAAGAATGTCTGTGGGCTGTATCAGCACGACTTATGAAAAACATACAAGTCTTTTTAAAAGCACAGACATATGTCATTACACTCTCCTGGCATTTGTTACTTTACACGTGGTCAGGATGGAGTCTGAAAAACCAGTAGTATTACAGTAAAATCCATTTAAACTTTATTGAATTCTTGTTCGCCAAAAGAAAATGGTGCCCATCTGCCTCCCTGCAGCTTCTGCCCTCTCCTTTGGCAACCGTTAAGAAAAAAAATACTTATTTATTTGTTCCAGTGGGAAAACTGCTATCTACAGCTGTCCCCAAAGTCCCCCACATTTCCCCTAATATGTTATACCAACACTTTCTTCACTCTATGTCAGGAATCCCTTGGAAAGCTACAGGACAAATCCTACCTTGGTATCATACATATATCTGTGCTAACAGGGTTTGCTGTCAAGGGAATAGTAAATCTATTCCAGGAAGAATTATAAAATTCTAACTTTTTTTTCAGCTAAACATAATAAATAATAACATTATGAAATTACTTCTCTTGCTGACCTACATAAATCTGTCTGCTAGGCTGCCCTTCTGGAAGGAGAGAATCTACAACCCATCAGAAGCCTCAGCGGGCCGGCAGCATCACCGGGGAGGCTGCGCTGAAGCAGGAGAGTTTGGAAGTCCTGAGGGATTCCCAATACACAAGACACTGAGGCCAAGGTACAACAACACCGCCAGAATTTCACTGATACTTAACTGCTCCGTATTTATGTTAGGTTTGAATGCCTGGGACATGGTGGCAGGAGTGCAAATCAGGCAGGCTCAGAAGCATTCTCAGCAGGGTTTGAGTTGGGGTTTTTTTGAGGTTGGTTGGTTGGGGGTTTGTGTGTGTTTTTACATATTTACAAGTAATGGACTCAATCAATAGACTGAGGGAAGCTGTCATAAGATACATATGCACTCGTGATTGTCTAGACATCATAACAAGATTTCCTAGCCCAGATATTGGGATGGCTTTAAAACTTAAGTACTTAATACAAGTATTACCTCTGGTGCATTTGTTATCTTATGTGCATACTCTGATCAGAAAGATGCTCAGAGCAGAGGCACGCAGCAAAGGTAGAGTCTGTCTGCTCCTGCTGTACCCAGCACCCAGCGTGGCAATGACCCAGCAGCAGTGTGTTGTGTTGATCAGCAATGCACAGGGATTACACAGCCTGTGCTGAAATGTTACTGTGAAAAATTCTTTACTGAAATTTTACTGCTATTGTAACTGAAGACATTGAGATAAAGTTTTGAGGGTAAAATCATGAACACAAGAATAAATAAACCCCATGCTCTTCATAGGTTTCATAAACGAGGTAAGAATTAGGAATGCAAGGGGATCAGGGCAGATCTGTGTTTTAAATAATGGGCAAGGCAGGAGGAATATTTCCAAAGTACTGAAGAAGGCTGACAAGCAGGTGTTACAGTGGTGTTAAGGATGTCTGAACCTAATCCTGCGAGGTGTCTTCACTTAAGATAAATCTGTTTCTGACTGTCTTCTACCAACTGTATTGTACCTAAGTCCAAGTGCTTTCTCACCATCTTCTTTAAAGCTTATTTTAATCCTGACACACAGCTTCTCAAATACATTTCCCAATACCTTCCATGTTTTCTATTTTATTTTCTGTTATTCATGAATTATTGAATGAGAAATTGTTCTGGGTTTCTTTTTTCTTTTTCCCCTGCCCTGCCTCAAAGGGAAAAAACAAAGTATCTGAAATCAAATCTTCCATAATACATGATTAAACTACTTTATGCCGGTCTCTTTCAGCTAATATTGCCTGCAATGGAAAACTTTTCAGGTACAGTCCTTCTGTTTTAAAAACAACAATAATGAATTGATATTAGCATCACTCCTCTGGTTTTAAAAATCGCAAAAAAAGCAGAATCACATAAAGTAATTTTTAAAGCAACAGACAATTTTTATTCCTAATGCCAAGATGAGAGACAAAATGCCCTCCCTTTGATGAGATTGGGAAGAAAATTACTGTCATAAAGTAATATATTAGAACATTGAAAATAGACTTTTTAATGTAGGAGATAAAATTTGGAAGACACCTTAAAACAGATGCATAGTCACACACATGCTCCTGCTCTCTCTCTCTGATTTCCAAGGCCACTCCAGAATTCATATATTTCAGAGGTACCACATGAAAATGTATTTGATTTTTGTTATGCATTTTTATAAGACAGACTCTGTTACATTATAGAGGATGCTCTTATTAAGCAATGCACTGCATAAGTCAAGCTTTTTTTCTAAATCACTGCAAATAATTCTTTTTCTGCATCTGACTTCCCAGCAGTACATTACACGTACAGAGCACATGAAACCTGAGGGAATGAGGTGATCTGGTACCCCATTGACAAGCTCTGGCCCTGAACAGATGAATATGAAACTCTCAGAATTTCAGGAAAAAAGTTAGCAAAGGATTTTTAATATTGAATCCCAAACATGGTATTCCACAAAAACCCTTCTGTTATCTCAGGATTCTTGCACTGGACAGGTTGGTGTAAGTTCAAAATTTTAAGAAACATGAAATACACTCAACTAACATGACTGTGGCTCTTAGACCTTTTCAGATTATATTCCTCGCGATCTTTATTATACCACTTCCTATACTTGATGAAGTACTCCTGAAATGAAAGATCTGAACTCATTCCAAGCGATTTTATACAGGTCCAAGGTTCACTGCAAAAATACCACAAATTAACCAAAAAGGTTCAGGGTTAGTATTTTTACAGATTACTTAACTTTTTTAAATGCAGTGTGGCTTAATACTATGTGTGAATTGAAACATTATCAACACAAGAAATCAAAGAAAAGTTATTTAAATTATCTCTTTCTGAAGTACAGAAATGGAAAACACTTTGTCCCACAATCCCTTAAATATTCTTGTCTGTCCCATTGTAACATCTATATATGTATGAAGCCTCAGCATTCAAAGGTAAAAATAATATTTTTCATTTCTGTACTATTCCAGACTTATCTCAAAGGGAGCAGTTGGAAAGAAAGAAGAGGCCACTGACTGAACCAAATGGAATTTTCTAGGCAATCACAAGCAGTACAGATAGGCTGGCTGTACAAACGCACCACCTCCCCCTTCCCCTTCCTCCTCTGCATAGTTGAGCACATACACTGCTGCTCAGTATCAGTGAAGTAGAACTCAAAAAGCAAACATCAAACTTTCCACATCCTTCAAAATATCTGCATTCAATTCTGATGCAGCAGTCTACCTGGCATGAGTACACTTGGCAAGATTTGTATCAACCAGCCCCAGGAACCTGTTCTGACAACATCCTAAAACAATCATCCCATTCTGTTCCTTTAGTAAACAAAGAGTTGGAATAAAAATGAAAATGAGAAGAACAAGTTGTCACTGCTGCTCAGTCACTGGGAGCTAGGAGACACTGCTGATTAAGATATTAACTGAAAAGCCCCAAAAGACAAACCTTTTGAAACAGGGAACAAAAAGACATTTGTTCTCCTTTGTAGACACACACTGATTACACTAAGAAAGTTTAACCTATGCAAATATAAAAATCACAGGTAAAATAATTAATAAAAATGGTTAATGACATGGAAGGAAAATGACAAAGTTGCCTCAAAAGCAGCTGCTTTTGATACACAGCAAAATGAGCATGTGTCACTCAACTGATGTTAGACAAAAGATACATCAACAGGGATGGAGGAAGATGTCTGGAAAGCTGAGGATTAAATAAAAAAAGCAAAACTATTTTTCTGTGTTAAATATGTATGATAAATCTAAACTTTAAGACAACAGACCTAATCCTGCATTGTCCTGAATCCTGTGAGTGAGGAATTTTCCATAACCTCACATCTCTGTTTCATGGAAATTTTTCAAGAGCTATGTTACATCAGTGAATTTTTAGACTTTTTAAACAACACTAGAAAAGTCCATAGCATTAAATAGAAGATACCAAAGTCTCGTGACATGTTATACTTCTACTATTAACACATCAATGAATCACAACAAAACATTTCAATTACATGTCCCTCCTCTTTTACCCAACTCATCACACAGATAATCACTCTTCACTAGATGAAATACCAATAATACATAATTCACATTTCAACTTGCCTTCAGATTATACCTAGAAATGCACAAACTATTACAAAAACCACAAGACTTACAGAAAAAAATCCACTGTGGAAATATTTTAGTACTTCTCTATTTAGAAATTTTTCTTCTTCAGAGAAATATTCTACTGGAGCATACGATACCACCAATTCACTTTAGGGAAACCAGTTCATTTCAGCAAAAATTAGTGTGGAAGAATCTTACCATAAAAGGCTAAAATGGCTATAAAGGAAATAACACAGCTCAAGTAAAGTCTTAAATGGTTCTCTCCTTACCAAAGTTTAATATTATATCTCAACCAGAAATCAGATTCACTTAACAAAGAATGTAACATTTCTCTCCCAGAAACATATTGGGATTAGATTTTTTTCCTTTCTATTTCCTTTTTCAGTCCTTATGAAGCTATCTGTAGTTTATAGAATTTCTTCAAGCAATTTTCTGCCAACAATTGGTTTCTTTAATTTACCTCTATCATAAAGTCCAAATCACAAGAGTAGGTTTTTTCCTGCTTAGAGATCTGCATTTAGTTCTACATTCCTTCCTTTCATTTCAGAAACATCCGCCTTTATCTACACGATTTTACTTTGGGGCATCATTTAGCTTAGTCCTCCCCAGCCACAAGTCCTAGCAGACCTTCCCACAAACTCCTTGCTTCAGTAAATTGATTTGCTGTCTCCTCTATTTTTCACAACAAATCAATCCCTTGACTCCTCCAACTTTTCTGAAGGCTTGCCTCTTGCCTGCAAGTTGTAATCACCTTTCTTCTTTGTGTTTCTCTATTAAGTGAAGAAAGATTAACAGAACCCATCACCACCACAGAACCATCTATGTTGGAAAAGACCTTCCAGACCATGAGGTCCAACCATTTCCCCAGGACTGCCGAGTCTGTCACTAAACCATGTCACTAAGGGCCTCATCTGCATGGTTTTTTGAACACTTCCAGGGACAGCTACTCCACCATCTCCCCGAAAAGCCTGTTCCAACACCTGACAACCCTTTCAGTGAAGAATTTTTCCCTAACATCCAGTCTAAGATTCATTTCACATGAAGCATTTGCCATCACAGCGGGGTTCAGACAGAGCCAAGGGACCGATCAGTGCTCCCAGTCTCACTGCCACCACTGTCCATCAGAGCTGGAAGATGGTGGGAGCACTGAATACACTGTCCCACACAAACCAGGGAATCAGGAGCTCAGAAGCTGAGACTTAATCTCAGCTGACTAACAACCAGACCCAGAGACACAAAGAAATACCGTTAAGCAGCTCTACTGAGAGCAACTGCTCTACCTCAACAATGTGGGGCATAATTAAAGACAGAGCTGTTCAGACATTCTGGAGCAAGTCAATAATTCCATTTCACATGAGATGGTTTTGTGTCTTGGAAAGAACACTATGTCATTAGGTAGGTCAGAGAGGCAAGAAGAAAATGGATACAGAGAAGATAAACATACAACTGCTACAGAAATATTGAAATGAATGACATTGTTCATCTTAAAAGAAACTGAAAGGAATACCATGAGAGGGTGTGTGTACTGACACACTGAGGTGTATTTGTAGGTCAAGCAAATTATATGGGACTGCTTGCAAAATTCTAGTTCAAAAAACAGGACAAACCAATTAAATTGCTGTTAGTTTTTAAGGGAATTAAGAAAATAATATCTTGTGTGCTGCATTATTGGAGTGCTGAGCACATCATGGATTTCACAACATGGCATTAAAGAGTAACAATCTCCAGAGCTATAATAATTAAGACAAAACAGACACCATCTCTGGAGAGCAGTGCAGAACCTTATTTTCCAGCACCTTTAAGCTATTCTAAGCTGTGGGAGTGAAATCTTTACAAGTGATAATTCCACCCTATGGCACTTCTAACACATTTTTCATAAACAACTCACATTTGCCCGTGTTAGTTCTGGTGTACTTTACAGTTTTAGCAACACAGTGTTTCTTGTTGCTGCAGATTTGCATTTGTCCACACTCATTTGATGTAAGCTGGCAAACCATAACTTGTCTCCAGAGTGAAACAACCCCCTGAACAACACAAGATCTCCTGCTGACAAGCAGGCTACGCCAAGATGTCACGACGTGTGTGCTCCAGTGACTTAATTTCAGGAACTGAAAGTCAGAGCTCTGAGGACACAACTTGCCCAGTGCAGGCAGGGCACAACTCAGCATTTCATGGTTCTCATCACAACCCACACCCAAACCATCACAGCTCACATGACCACAGCACCAGCAAAACCTGCAGATCATTCAGCAGTTATCATCTCAGTAAGTTACACAGTGTGATAAACTGTTTCAGCAATAATAAAAATAGTTTGTGGGAAAAAAACAAATGTTAGAAACAGAAGCTATGTTGTCCTGTATTTGCTGGAGCATGTTGTGATAGTCAGCTTCCAATCTCATGTGTTAATATTAGTTTCTGACTCTCGGAGAGATCAATAAACTACAAGTTTTAAGACAAAAGGCTGTAGGTTGTAATAGTTTTAACATGGAGAAGTAAAAAAGAAAAACAATAAATTTTTTAAAAATTATTTCAGGGAACTTAAAAGAAAAATTAATGTGCTGGGGCATTAAGGTCAGCTCCCTAATTCACAGCAAGCGTTCACTAACATAAAAAGCTTTTATGGTGTCCCGAGGCTCAATGTGCTCTTTTCTGCTTTTAGATGTCAACAGGTTCACCCTAAGGATGACCTTAGCATTCGTAGATCATCCACTTCATTAACAGGCAGCGCTGGCTGGCTGTGCCAGTGAGCCTGGAGAAGTTCAGTACCAAACACAAGCTCCCTGGCGCAGCTCCCTGTACTGAATCAAAACTTGTGCTTCTGAGATCGCTCTCTGTGCCAAACATGAGGAGATCACCCTGCTGAGAGCTGCAGCAAACACAAGGTGTTGTGAATGCAGCAATGGTGGAAAACGAGTAAAAAAAATTGCAAGCACCTTGGCCTTGTCAACCCAAAGTTAAAAGTTATAGCCAAGTTGTTCACCAGAATCAACTGCTACATAGCACAGAGGAGACAAAGGCAATGCAGCGAGCAGGCTCTCCACGGAGCCATACCGGCTCACCGCCCTGCACAGCTGCCTCCACACAGAGCCAGGGCAAAATTACAGTTCACTTATTTATCCTCTAAAAATCCTCTACTAACAACTCCCCCAGTCCCTACTACTGGGGATAAATCCAAGTTGATTATATACATCCAAAGATTATTCCAAAGCTGAAAGGTTTTCGTTTTCTTACTGCATCTGGCTCTGTGAAAGTGAGAGAACAGATTCAACTGCAGTCCATCATTTCCAGAAGGGGTTTCTCCAGGGCAATAAGCCTATAGCTGCATCCATCCCTCCTTTGTTTCTTTGGTCCCGGTTTCCCAGTCTGGTTTAATGGAGTTCATCGCTCAGATACATGAAGACATGCGTGTTTAGATTTCTTTCATGTAAAGATGACAAAGCATTTAAAGTTATCACCCCATGATAAAAAGCCACGTGTGAGGAAAAGCCTTCTGGAACCTGATTTTTAAACCCTTTTTATTAAGGCTGTATAAAGGTTTTCTTGTTTGTTTTTAAGATTCCTACCAAGATAAAACAACACTATGAAATTGCATACCCATCAATACCCTGTTTTTACAGAAACCCAGGAATACATGCCCATTTGTACAGAACTCACATTGTGCTATCTGGCAGCACGACAACCACATTTTATAGAAGTTGTCACCGAGAGACTTGTTCTGGCCATAATAAATTTGTTTACCACAAACTGGTATGGGCAGGAATGTCCCACCAGTATGAAATTACATGCTTGGGCCATACCCCGTAACAATTGCAGGCAGAAAGTAAGAATGCTTTCAACATAACTGAAATTCTTCAAAATTGCCTAGTCTACTCTTTTGTTTATGTTGGAATAAAACCAGCACTCTCAGCTCAAATCTATTTTCTCAAGGAAGTCTCAAAGCTCATCTTCTGTGCCCAGTATCTTTATGAAGAACAAAACAACCAGAGATGTCTGTGATAGTGTTTATTTATATCAAGCTAGTTGTTGCTGGGTTTTGGCATACCATAAAATATTAACAACAATTAAAAGAGTATGCTTATTTTCCTACAGGGCATAATACAGACTGCATATTAGTTTATAAGTATTTTATCAATTTTTATAGTTAGTATATGAATAAAAATGCTACTTCTAATTAATATTTACCTATCCTTTTGTACTCTTTAGATATACACATACGTACCAACTTATATAGGTAATACACAGTGCAGTATCTTTTAAAAGTAAATAAGCCAATTAAAAGAATTTACTAGAGTAGCAAAGTGTACAATAATAATTTAATTTGTTTCAATGATGAACTATTATGAATTTTAATATCTCAAAGTGTCTAGTTTTGGTAATATTTTTTTTCCTTTTCAATCAAGTAACCTTCTCCAGTCTCTCAAAAATATTCTTAAACATCATAGGTACAACATAATTGCAGAACTACAAAGATCCATTACAGCTGACATGGCACTAATAGTCCCTGTGGGTGTACCTTTATTTTAAGAAAGGACAAAAACTTGATTTTCTGGCTTTTTGTCAGAAACTGCATTGTTGTGGATTTCTTTTAAGAAAACATTCAAGTACTTTCCTCACAGCTTTCCTTCCTCTCTTTTCTAAGCTGAAAAGCTTCTTTAACGTTTCAGATACAATAGAGCAAATAGGCCTTCCACTGAACTGCTGGTGTTTAAATTGCTGAACTAACCCTTCTTTCAGTGAAAGTCAAACTTCAAATGTTTATTTAATTTCACTTACTCTTCTATCCTTCCAGTTATCTATTACTACCTATCGGGATCACCACCATCAATAAAAATTGTTTTGTGCTGTTAGACAGGGGTCAGTCTCTTGAAAGGACTCTTCATCTAATTAGATAAATCTACAATTACAACAGTGTTAAACACTTAACATCCACGAGTTAAAGCTATAGCTGATACTCTACACCAAAATAATTACAATAGTGAATACTCTTATGTGCTTTATTCCTTGGAGATAAGCAGGGCAGGATCCACTCACAATTACTGTCACGACACCTAAGGAGATGCATGTCCCCAAACCCAGATGAAACCATAAAATGGCACCTTTAAACAACATGCTGGGGCATGGAAGAATAAGCAGAGTCATAGGTACAACTCCTTGGCCCTTGGGAGAAGGGCTGTCACCTGTGCTGGTCTCCAGGCACCCTTTGGAGCACCTCAGAGCTACTCGCGCCATCAGTGCTTCTCTAAAGTACTTTCAGACCATGTGGCAGAAGATTTACTGCCAGATTTCACCCTCAGAGAGGCAGGGCTGTATTTCAGCCATCCCAGAAATCAGATGCTGAAGAGGAGAATTCAACAACACAACACAATTGAAATACAAAGCAGCAATCTCCTGGATTTTCAGATAAAGTAACCAGTGAGAAACTTCCTAAATCCTGCTGGTAGGAATAACACAACACAATTACTAAGCTAATACAACATTTCTACCCCGGAGTCTTTCAAGACAACTGGAAACGTTCAGAAAGCCCTTTCTGTGACTGCCAGGATGAGCGGCTCCAGTAAATACATTTTGGAAGCTGGAAGATAAAGATCTGAATTTCTCTGTCTGTAAAGCTTTGTCTTGCATCCTCTTCCCTTGCCCCTGCCGATTTCTCCAAAATACAAAGACCACAGAGCTGAAGGCACAGAACTGTGGAAGTCACAGACTCAGCTTGGTTTCCTTACAGGTCTGCTTTTACGGGAGATCTCTTTTTTTCATCTTTGCTTTCTCTTTACACACCACAGCCACAGAGCTAATTCATCCTTCCAGACAAAATAATGCCTGCTTTTCTTCTAAACACAAAACGCTTTGTTTTTTGTGGAGAGATAAAATTAGGACAATATATGCCTGTGCATACTCCCATTTTAATTTAAATAGGCTGTTAAGTAGCATAAGGCAGTAATCTTTTCACTTCATTTCCCCAACAGATGCTAATAAAGGAAAGATATGAGTATTTTTAACTAGATAGGTCAACAGGTATTCTAAAGGTGAAGATATTTCTATTAAGGCAAGTATCATCATGGGAAAAGGCGAGCACTACCTTGCACGCACTGCCACAGAAGCTAGCCCTATTCTGAGCCTTGTTATTTTTTGAATAAAGTAGTCATCTCTAATCTCTTAGGAAGTGCTGTGAACAGTATTTAAATTTGAGCTTTACTTACAGATGTACTATCCTGAACTGTACGCTCTCTTCGAGTGAAAAGATGGCATTCGCAATATTAACTGGCCAGCCCTAGAACAGATAACTTCTGTCTATCAATCTACTGAATGAATTTCTTTGGGGGGGGGTTGTTCTTTCTGGGTTGAATGATTTTTAAAGATTAAATATGCTTGGCAATACTTTATAGCTCTTTCAAATGCAACTAAGTAATTAATTTTTCAAAGCACAAAGACTACAGAGATATCGATGAATCAAATAATTCTCACCCTACATAAACAGTATTATCTTGGGTGCTTTTTCCAATAACGGAAAGATAAAATTAAGAGATTAAGTGAATTGTCCAAGGTGGTATGTGGAGACATTCATAGAAACAGACAATGAAAGCAGCATCTCCTAGCACCAAATCATTTGGCCTAGCAGACTAGTAATATTCCAGATGAAAGGTATGATTTGCTCTCCTGCACAATATCATATGAACATTTTATTTCAGACAGAACGTCATACTGCAACAAGTGCTAGTGACCCCTCTTCAGTGGACAAAGCCAGATACTGTACAACAGAGCAGCAGGATGAAACCATGCTGTTCATTCCCAGTATTTTATTCGGACAGGAATCTGTATTTCCAAAGCAGATGCTTTAGCATTTGGGTATTAGATTAAATTTTTTAAGAGATACATCTCAAAATACTTACAGTAATAAGGCAAATTCAGACTTATATAAAAGTTAGTCACAACTTACATAAATTTTTAATGCCAATTCTAGATACAACACAGATTACAGGAGAAGTTAAACATGCATGCTGTACCTCTGTTTCTGTGTCTCCAATTTGTGTCACAGATCTTGCAAATTAGCTCTCTCAATAGCAAACACACAATTTTAACAATAGCAACTCCATTCATTTGACACAGGATTATTCAACCTGATAAAGATTATCCAAATCCACCAGAGTAGTAAGAAGTCAGACAAAAACTCTTCTCCATTCAAAGTGCAGAATACAGACCAAACTAGAGAGAGAGAAGAAACAAACAGGACGAAGCCAAGGAAACATAAGGAGGGACTCATCTTGGAAGTATCAATCCAATCAGAAAAAAGTGAATGTGTCTTAAGTAAAAAGTTTCCTCTGAATTAAAAGTTTAGAAATTCTGACATATTCATGAAGAGATATTTAAACTAGGAATATTTCCCACTCTGTTAAACATCTCTTGCTTAGCACACAGTTTCACAATGGTAGTCTTCTATTTGAAGACTGTTTTTACCAGTAAGTTAAAGTTTCCAGACTTACTAAGTTTCTGTTCCCTCTGATTTTTCTACACCAGAGTTCCCAAGTTGCCAATCTCATGTAATAATTTGTCGTGACAGCACAAAAAAGCATTTTGCAGGCATCTATAGCAAGACACCTGCTTCTTTTGTTTAGCATCAAAAAAACAAGTGCAGGAGTAATACTTCATTAATGCCTCCTTTCATAATGCTGAAGTTATTTTTGGAAGTGCACTTCCTCTAATGGAATACATGACTTCTTTGCCTCTGTTACTTTCTTTCCGAACTGCATGTACTTTATATGAAACATAGCTCCGAGGCTGTCAATTGAGCTTGAAAGTTAATGTTCCTGTAAATCACCAACTGCCAAAACAAGCTACCCCATTTACCTTGTGACTATATTTTGAAAGTTATCATCAAAGTATTTAGCTAATCGTACTTCAGACCCTGTTTGTCTCTCAAGCCTGTATGGCCAGCAGCCATTCACATACACGAGACTGAACGACGGAGCTGCACGCTCGCTGGAGAAGTGATGTTGTAGTCAGTCATTACTGTGCTGTACCACTGATGGATTTCAGAATTGCAACTGCCATGAATCACGTCGTTAACTTAAGATTCTTTCTCCATACTAATGCTTCTTGTGGCAGAAGAGTAAGAGCAAAGCCCAGTACTGCAGAGAAGGGCTTTCCACAAAAGTCGAGGTGAAATGAAGGGGTTTCTTTCTTTACATGCACAGCTCAGACAAACAGGTTTGCAATCTGTTTCTTTTTCTTTATAGAATTTTCCTAGATTATTTATTAACTTATTTTTACACTTCCTTAAACCTACGTAAAAAAAACCCCAAAACTATGGCACAACCTTAACCTTATGCAGTGGGAGTAATTGCCTGGATTCAAGGAGGCAGCTGGTGCTCCGACCCAACTCAATGGCCAAAGACAGACATCGTGTAACATCCACAGCAAAAAACCAACCAGCTCATTCTCATCACTTACTTCCCTAAGTTTCAACTGAGCACTGTGTTTCAAATTAATGATTGCAAGAGACAAAGTTCAAACCACAATATCAACACAGAGGAGAAAGCTCAAATCTCAGAGGACACCCAAGTCTGTGAAATGGTCTGTGACTGGAGTACAGTGAAATGACTGGTGACCACCATGGGCAGTTTGCCCTGTATGTGCTTCAGGAGATTCAGGAGGTTCAGGCTAGCTCCAGTCCGGCCCCAGTGTTAACAACCTACTCTTCACTGAAGCACAGAAGGTGTCCTCCTAAAAATGTATCCTTCACTTTATTTTACCTAAAGCCAAGTCCAGTAGAGATCACTACCTGAACTAAAATGCAGATTCACCTTTTGCATCCAACTGGCAAATTCACAATTGTTTTCCAAGAGCTCAATAAAGCCACACAAAATGTCAAAAGACAGTTTATTTTATTCTACTTAGCATCTCCTAATTTATAGTCAACACTTTTTTAATACAAGATCAGTAAAAATCACCTGATTACTATTTTGTAATTACCATTTTCAGCTAAGCAACCCCAGAGAGAGGAAAGCAGAACCAGGAGCAAAACCAGTCTCAAGTTGGGTATGTTGGGTAGCATGTTGCCAGGATGCCATTTATGAAAAGGCATTTATGTGCCAGGACATCAAAGAAGTTCTGAACTGTTGTAAACAATTGGGGAAAAAAAATTAATCTGCCTTATTTCCATGTCAGTAGAAAATAAATTTTTACTAAAATTATGGTTTTGAATTATATCTTCTTTGCTTTCTTCTTTAAATCAGTGGAAGACCCTTATGTCATTACAAAGCTATAAAGAGCATTTCAGCAATGATTATACGCTAGCATTGTCATTTCTTTGTCATGCTTATCATGGGTCATATTTCTACCTAGATTGCAAGATTATTATAATGTTTCAGGCCGGAAAGGATTAGTAAAAATGGTACATAAATAATACAGTGTGCAACTGAAATCAGGGTATTTGAGGAAGGGAGAGGTAGGCACAGATTTTAAATGACAGAAAACTGATTATTTTAATGTTCAAAATAATAAGACCTGCCAAGAGTAAGGAATAGAGTCATCAGTTTACCACCAGCGGTGACATTTCTTGTTTTCATTCAGCAAACTAATTGCCTCTTTTGTCAGGTATGAATTCCTTTTAACAGAGATGTTAAAGACAGTGGTGCCTGGCCAAGAAGATACTCTGATTCTTAAAGGATTCTCCCCTTTACTGAAGTTCCTTTTCAAGTTTATCACTTATGCTGAGGAGCTATAGAGCTCCTGCTTTTCAGAGCAGGGGACAGAAATAAGACAGAAAGCATTATAAAGCAATTTGCCAGCCTGTATATAATAACCTAAAGCATGTATCTATTTCTTCCTTAGAGAGTAGGAAGCATTTAATCATTCCTGAAAGACCTACTTTTCAAACTGAATTACTTTAAGCATCTTCCTACGTATCACGAAGAAAAAGTATCTTAAGTTTCCAGAAAAGAAGCTCCTATTGCAAGGAGCAGAAATGTTCGCAAACAAACATCTGCTATTGCTGTGCTAAATTCTGCAAGCTCCTCTAACTTTGCAATGCCTACTTCACCAATAAAGTTTTTGCATTATTACTCAGTCCAGAAAAAGTGATAAATAATTCACATCTTGCCTTCTTAAATTCTAGCAGCCCACCTTCAGAAGACACACACAGTTCTGGGGAGAAGTGTTTCCTGAATTTTTGCTCTCCTCTTCATAGGCACACACTGAAGCACTTCCTGGTGTGAATCCTGAATGATCAAGCTCAATAAAATTATTTTATATTGATCAGGTTTTAGTTGCATTATCAGGCTATGCATCAAGTTACCAGCCTATAATCAAGAATCATACCAGAATGAAGAGTTTTTACTTACAACAGCTGATGCACTCATGTCCAACAAAGCTCCTAACATTAATTTTCAAATTCCATTTGCCAAAATCCCCTTTTCTCAAGAATTTAACATTTACCTCAGTAGAGCACTTATGGCCTTCACTGTTACCATTTGCCTTTTCACATTCACAGAACGACAGAATAGCTTGAGTTGGAAGGAACCTTAAAGGTCATCTAGTCCAACCCCCCTGCCATGGGCAAGGACATCCCCTACTCGACCAGGCTGCTCAGGACCCCATCTATTTACATTCTCTTTAAAATCAATATATGTCATCCTCAAAAAACAGCAGCAGACTGTTAACATAGCTACAGCACACACACCTATTGGAAAAAAAAATATGAAGTCAAATTGTCTTATGCACAAAATGTCTATTAGTTTAAACACATGTAACATCACATACATAATGGTTCCAGCCCCAAGAGGAAGTTTTAAACACAATTTTCATGTCATGTATCTTTTCAGAAGAGAGGCCAGAAGGCAAAGTGGCTGAGCCCATTAGTGGTTATCCCTTCTATTCACAAGGCTTATGTGCCATTACCAGTAATGACAGTTAATTGGAAGATCAGAACTGTGATCTGAGACACTGTACAAGTCTCTTAAAAGCAATGAAGCTGGTTATAGAGATATGTCCCATCAAATAGCATTCTGTGAGATCGTAGCACTGCAGCAGCACATATGCACACAGGATTGTACACGCTGCAAACCAATGTGCCAAAAAAGCACAAGTGTCTTAAAATGTCTCTCATAGTCAATGTCTCTCATAGTGCAAAATTGAACACCGAAAACGAGTGAACAACATGAAGCAGGGATAACAACAACATTGCAGTTCATCTTCAGTTACCACCAAGTGGATTAAACTGAGTTTTAGTTAAACATTACCCTCATTTCCTTTAAGAAAACCTCTGGTCCAAGGTCCCAAAACAACGGCTGAACTACATAGCTATTAACAATAGCTTTTGTTCACCAAATATATACACAGGTTTTTTAATCTCTCTACTGTTACTTCACACTTCAGTGCACTTCTTTACTGAACTCACATCACATTTTAAACCATTTCCAAACACAATTTGACCAGATAGCTTCAAATTGAGGAAAAACCCTGAATTTTCAATGACACAACATGCCATAAGTTAGATACACAGTTAATTTAAGATGGAAGAGGCTTATTCCACTTTCCTTCTTGTTCCTAAGTTTGGATAGCATGATGGCTGTGATGAATCTGTGAAATGCTTTCAATAGGAGGGTATTTAGGAATCCTTACCTATGGTTCCAACATATGAACAGCCCAGCTATTTTACTGATGCCTGGTTATGCTGCAGGTGTATAAAGCTTTGCATATTTTTTGCACTATTGAAACCAAGGAATAAACTGCTTGAGAGGTGCATACCTGACACTTCACTATATTCTTCTTGGTACAGTATATTTCAACACAAGGCTACTTTAGCATTCTGATAATGTGTATAAAATATGTATAAATGTCTTCATGACATTCCAGTCACTAAGGTGTAAAAAGTCTTTTCCTTCCTTAACCATAATTAATCATCCTGATCAGTATCCCATCAGGACACAGGCACATTTTTATCATTAAAAATTTGATATTTTAAGACATGAAAAAAAAAGAGACATAAATTGGTTGTGATGAAAATACAGGAACTGGTGTGACTGAAAGGGTTTATAAGAGGCACACTGATTAAGCTCCTGAATGGATACTGATTACGATCAAACAAAGTGCTAAAAACAGTTTCTCAGCAGATAAGCTAGGTGTTACAAAAAACCCTACTTAACTAATGGACCTACCTTGAAATGTTCTGAATTATTTACAAGAGTCAAATATTTATTGTCCCTGGTCAATAAGGTATTTGTTACTGATATTTCAGCTCCCAAAAATAACAGTTATACAAAAATAGAAGCCAGAAAGGAGTCTGAAAGCTGAGCAAGAAATTGTTGTGTCCAGTATAATTAAAAAATAAACTTACAGCAGATCATATATAAGCATACAACTGAATGCAAGTCTACCAGTTAATGTAACAGTAAAATAATAAATGCAGTTTACCCTGTATCACATTAACACACAACTACCTAAATAACATGCTCTGTCTGTTTTAGAATTAAACCATTTTAGCCTTTAGCCCATGTTTTCCAAGACAAAATGAATGTGTCAATATTCTGACACAGGTGATACTGTAATACAAGGGTGATTTAATCACAAATAGTAAATCAGTAGAATGAAATATTACAAACATTGGGAAAGACCTTAAAAATTGATACAGTTTACAAATAGCTGTGAACTGGATAGCTCAGAAGATGGAAAGGATACTTCTGTTTTACAGGAGGCACCTGTCAAATGTTTTGTTCACGTACCCAGGTGGTTTGCAAGTATGACAACATTCCTAAACAGTTTACTTGACTTATTAATGTTAAATATAAACATCATTATTTCTATAGTTCAAGCATACAATACTTAATAATTTATGCAAGTTTTAGTCTTATATTACTTTAAAAATGAAGGCCTAATTAAGGAGCATGCATTTAATAGACCTATTTTTATCTGTATCTACATCAAGATTTAATTAATAACCTTTTTGAGCCAGCACTTAAATTTTGCTGCTGTTCTTCAAGGCTTTAGGAACTCCACACTTTAACAGACTCCATACTCTGCAGCTCCTCAAAGATAATTACATTTGCATTGTACAGACATAACAAGAGCAAAGTCTGTACTTATTTACATAATATGGATACTGTAATAAATATCACACTGATCAAAGTCTCCAAAGAAATAGATAAAATCTGATTCATACAAAACCACTAAAGGCATACTTCATCAGCTCTGAAAACCAGTTACTTCTACTTGGCAAGTCTTCAGTTCTTGTGGCAAGAGCTGTGGGATTTAAGGTAGAAGCAAGCTGTATGTATCCAAGTCCAGTTTGTCCTTGAGTTACAAGAGGGTGCAGCTGGGTATCAGGACAGTGTCTCCGATCACACCCAGGGCATTGGGCTCATGGATTCCCTGGGTGGCCCAAGAGCTCCCAGGCTCATTCTCCAGACAGATGACTCCCAGTAGCAACCCTGAAACATCTCAGTGTTGCTAAATGCATATTTAGTTCTCAGTGCAAATATATTTTTCCACGTATCCAAAAAAAAACCCTGAAAAATGCTGCTGCAAAAGCCAGCAAGGACAGGACCACTGCTGAAAAGACAACCATGGCTTGGAAATCTACTTTGTAGGCTTGAACTAGAACAAATCAGAACAAACAAGAACAAAACTATCAAAACACATTCAAACATTTTGGTCCTCTAATTAGGCAGTGCACATTTATATTGATAAATAACAATTACAAGATTGAGGAGAACAGTTTTGTTTTAGGTAAATAACCAATCTGAAACAAAATCTTACGGGGCAGGGAGGTGAAGAAAAGAGGAAAAACCAAAGCCAGAACACTAGAGATTGTGTTTAGCTTTCTCTAAATTTGACTGAGATATTTTCAGCATTCAAAGCATTCATGAAGTGTTCACGAAGTGTAACAGAAGCTACATAAGCAAACATAAATCTGCTATATTGTTTAACAACTTTAGGGGAAAAAAATCAGGTACAATGTTTGAAAGAGCAGTTCACACAAAACTATATAGTATTAGTTCCTATTATGCACTCCTACTAAAGCACTAAAGAAAAAAATGACTCTCTATTCAGTTTGTTAAGATATGGTGTCGGGGGACGATGTTTACAAGCTGTGGGTATCTATTTACCCCTCGTCCCTCACCACAAGGTTCACGGTCAATGCATACCCTCCCCAGTATCCTGCACAGCAACCTCACTGCTGGCTTCTGGAAATTTTGGAGACTCACAACTTTTCCTGATTGCAAACACCCTGCAAGTACATCCACTGGACTACTTTATCTCAAAAAGGAATGTGCACTGGGCTTGATATTGATAGAGTTTTCAGAAACCAATTTTACCAACAGTCAAGTTGGATGCAAAAACCCCTCCCAAACCTGAGTTTGTTCTCACCAAGTACATCAGTGATTTTAAAGTTATAAAAATTGAAGTAAATAAAGAAGAACAAAGGGAAATGAAACATGTTTAGATAACTTCTTACAATCAGACTCCAAACTGACCATGGTTGTCGATGCATTAAAACAAACACAGTTCCACAGAGCTTCTTCTCTGGAAAGTGTTTCTGATTCTGCATTTTTTTTTCTTTAGGATTACAAACTTGGTGCACTCTTTCTAGGTTAAACAGCTTCTCTCCTACTCACAGAATCATGAGAAGCACTCGCTGTACTGACAGATAATGAAATGCAGTCTCTATATCACTATTTATTCTTCACTGAGAACATCCACAACACCTTAATAATGCAGGTAAGTTATGACACTCGCCTTTCCCTTCTCTTGCCAGCCTCTTTCCCTCAATTGCCCACCTTCTGGCAGTCTGTCAAACCGTGTAAGATAGGGTACCCTGTCTGGTAACTGATAAATGAAGCACTGAGAAGAGCTCCAGAGTTTGCCCCGTCTTCTGAGATGATTAAGTTGGCAATTTAGTAGGTGTCTTTACCACTCAAGCTCAACGTCAATTGTGAGTTCTGGAGATGAGATGAAGTAGAGGACGACACTATCTCTTGAAAAAGGGGAATTGAGAGGGCATTTGCAATCTGCTTTGGAGCATTTGTATTTCTAACATAAAAATGAAGTTTTCAAAATAACATGTATGATGATGGAGAAGTATTTGGTGCTTGAAGGCTGAGGAAAGATCAGTGCTTACGTTCAGCAGGCAGCACAGAGAACAAAAACAGGCACAATGAAACTAAGGATTTCCTTACTTCTGCTGACTGCAAAAGCAGAGATATCACAGAAAAAGTCCACCACAAGACATAGCCCAAGAAGTGCCTTGACATTCTGTGCAGTTGTTATGGTTCACAGGGGCACAGGCTAATTTCATGGCATTGTTATGAGGACCTAGGGAGACCGTGGTGTTTAGGACCCCAAGGTATCCAGGGGCAGAACAAAGAGGGGTCAGTATTCCCTCCCATTTCCTGCCATATCCTATTAAAGGCTGGAGGGTGGAAAGGCCTGGCCCTTCTTCCTCCCTGTCTCCTTTTGTTCATCTAGTGGACATCTAGGAGAAGGGCTCCTGCTCTTTGTTACCAGCTTGCCACATGCTCTGCAGGACTCGACTCCGTCGGCTGCTGGGAAGAGCCCTGGGCCCCTTTTCCTGCATTGGCTCTGCCATGAGGGACTTCAGAACACTTTCAGTGACAACTGAAATCAGATTTTGGATATATTTGTATATGTTTCATTATTATCCCACATGTTACTATCCCTTCCCTGTCCTGTTAAACCTGTTCTAATTTTAACTGTCAACCATAAAGTCAGTCTTCTTTATTCCCCTTTTATCTTCCCCTGGGGAGATGTACTCAGTTCTCTGTGTTTTGGTTTACCCTGACCACTAAACAGAAACAGCAGTGAAACCTCTCAGGGCACCTGAGCTCTCTGGAATACTCAGCATGCTACTTGCACCTTGTGAAGGCAACACCACACTTCACACCTGCCAGGGTATATTGCCAGATGCAGACTGCATAATCACCCACAGTGCTTTCCAGAGTGAGTTTTGATGTGAAGGCCTGGGAGACAGTATCATTACAGTAAAACAGGTGCAATGGTCAGATGTAGACAGCTGGCAACTGCTTTTATCCAAGATAATGTCATACTTACATCGGTGTCCTTATGACAGACACACGTGGTATCCATGCCCAAGGAACAGAGCACAATATAGAAGGACATGAAGCCCAAGCACATTGAAGCATTATGTCTATTAAAGCAATGTGTCCTTTTATATTAAACATGAATGACTGTAGCAAGGGCAAAATAAAAACACATTTGCTCAAGAAAGTAGGATTTGTCATAACAAAGAGATTTTCAATTCATTGAAGCCAGAAACCTTCTGACCTTTCAGTCAACTACAGACAGGAGACATTGTGTTTCTGAACTATGCAAATGGTAACACAAAAATAAAGAATTTTTATTATCCTTTTCCATATGCATAAACCACACATTCCCATTTTAAAATTACATTATACTGTGGCCTTCCAACTTTAAGTGACTGTTGCTAGCTAAGTCTCATCACTTAATATGTAGCACTTGCATTTGGCATAATAAAATTAAGCATTCCCTTGGAAATCAGATAGCTAGAATGTTTCTATTTCTTTTTCAGACAAGGAGAAGACCTGCCTCCAAATTAGTATCTTTGATGTTGAATTTTCATCAGCGATAGAGAACCTGTTTTAAAAATTAAAAACCCAAACATCAAAATGCATGAAAGCTGTTAGAACTACGCAGGGAGGCAACAGTACAAAGTCACCAGATTCGAAGGCTGCTTCTGCTCTTTAGGGTCAGATTAAGAAAAAAACCCAAACTTCTTTGGCAACGAAAGCAAAATAATCTCTGAACTTTCTGCTGAGATGGCCAAGACTGGCTACTATCAATGAAAACAAACGTCTGGATTCAGATGCAGGCTTAACTCCTTTAGTTGTAACTAAGGCTACATTCAGAAGGCTATCCTATGTTAGTTGCTAAGTAAATGGGAAAACCCCTGGTTTTTATAGTTTCCCAAATATTTTCAAGTGCTTGAAAGCTGAGGGGTGAGCTGCCTGGTACCACCACAGCACAGGGAAAGGAGAAGGGCTGCTGTGGAACATCTGATGATAGCAATGGCTCTGCCTCCTGCTGACAAGACCAACATAGCACCATGAAGCTTGCCCTGAAATGGAACATTATCAGAAACTAATTTGAAATCTGTGTGCCCATCCTGGAAAAGAATTTACATTAAGCAGGTTGGATGCTCCTCACAATTCTTTTTCAGCTCCCCTTAGGTCTACAGGCAATACCCCTGTCCAATTGTTCTGAATGCTGCCAAGCACAGTGTACGTGTATGGGAAACAAATCCTTTATTTGCTTTTTCTTTGACAAAACATATGAATGCAAGCTGTGATCATAACACAACTGGTATATTTAACACAGTTATACTCTCAAGAGAGATGGAAGCTGCATCAAAGAGAAAGGAATGGGTAAAAGGCTGGAGAGATTTGACTCATCACTTGACCAGGCTTAGCATCACCGTAAGTCTTTAGATGTGCACAGAAATTGGCCAGTGTGTTAAAATCACTGGGTTTGGACAAGCTTATTTCCTGCTGCATACTACTGGTAACTGACTGCTGAAAGAAAAAAAAGCTCAAAAACCCAAACCCACAGTGGTTAGGAAAGTGAAGCACACAATAAAGTAGCCACAAATCCAGCGGGGGAAATGCAGAGTGACACTTGTGATAGGCAAGATGCACAGAAAATGCTCAGAAAGAACAGGGGCAAAAAAACCCCAGAGGCTTTGCTAACCCAGTGAGCATTTCAAAAGCAACCACAGAGTGCCTTGCTTAAGGTACTGAGAGCATTTAACAAGATAATTCTAAGCTCCCTGTAGTGAAGAAATGAATGCAAGCAAAGCCACAGCGGCAATAGCAGGACAAAGCAACAGAAGAGTGGCACAGTGTACTGTGTTTGTCCTTCTGCAGCCATCTCAAAACCTTCAGACACTTAGGGTACCACAGATCTACACATACACAGCATAAAAAAATACATTTCTTCCTCCTCCCACTGATAACCACTAGCTCTAAAGAGCATTATTAGTCTCCTTTGAAATCTGCAGTTTTGCAGTTACCAGGGAAGCTCCTCTCACTGCTGCTATGGGTGGAGGACAGAGGCAAGGAAAACAAGGAGAATTTGCAACAGATGAACACTCCCTCTGCTTTCCTCTGCCCCATGGAGCTTCAGGTCTCCATTCCTCTCCTGGGAATACAGCTATCTCCGCTATCACATATCCCACCCTGGTCATGATGTTTCTGGATTGCTTTTTACCATCTGCAATTTCGTACCAACAAAGTGGTTTTATGATTCTATCATATTTATGAATCACTTCCCACAGTTCTGGGGCGAAACACAAACTATTTAACATTGCATAGCAAGCTACATAATTGTTCACAAAATGAAATCAAGGAGGTTGTAGCTAATTAAAAGTACATGGGGAATCTACTGTAAGCAGAAGGTATTGTAATTATCTTGTTTCAATGCAAATGTACCCAGTAATGAGAACAGCATAAGCAAAGCATCCAGCCTTTACCTTCAGGGACCTTCACACAGGTGAAGCTAGAACCACTTCTGATGATGCTACACATGTAATCACAAAACCCCCATCAAATAAAATTCATACTGTAAATATTCCAGGTGTTTGACTTTTAAATGGGGAAAACTCAGTCCAAAATCCAAACTTCAGCAAGTTCATGATTTAAATGTGTGTGTGCTGGGCTTTTCCAGGTATTACAAAAGCCCAAGCTAAGAAATAATCTCTAAGCTTATCAATAAAATCTTTGCTTATAATATCTTATCAAATTTTACTTCATGTTCTTGAGTAAGCGTGCTTGTAATTAAATGGATAGAAAAATCAACATTAGAAAATTACATTCTAGGTTTTGTTATTCTGTAGTACAGAACTGTAATGTGGTTAGCATGCACCTTCACTGAAGCTCCTTTCTTGCTGTATGCTTATCTGTGGTGAACCCTCTATGGAGCTGATGGGAAAGGGATGGCTAGGCTGATGGCTAGGCTGGGATGTGTTCTTTCAGATGAGAAAAAATACCTTAACTGCATTTTGCTATTTAGGAAAACATTTTAATCAACAGAATAGAGAATATTAACTCTGGAGGAAGTTAAAACACTTCCCTACAAAGAAGAACAAAAAAGATTAAAAGAGAATAAGCCACTAAAGTCACAGAACCAGTGCAGACCTAGTGCTAAATGTTTGTTCCACACTGCTTGGTTCTCACTTCTGCACCAAGACCTCAAAAGTAAGCGCCTGCAAGCACTTGAACGTGTGTAATCTGTTTCACAGTCACTGGGCCAGCTTCATTGCAAGATTTGGACTCCACATACATGCACCACAGCTCAGAGAATAGCCATTAAATGGTGGTTTACAGTATCTGATCACAAGAGCTGATTAGCTGGGAAGTAGAAAAAAAGGCTGCCAAGCATTAGTGTGCATACATTAGAAGTGAGAAGATGCTACTTCTACACCCAGAAACTATCATTTACAAGATGTGAAAGCATAAAGTAGATAAAATTAATATCTAGAGGATAAAATAGCATGAAAACACAAGATTTCACTGGAACATTAGCATTTTCCAATTTGCAATAGTTAAGCAAAGCAGATAAAATAATCTCAAAGTTCTGTTACCAAGCCTGCTGACAGCTGGACACAGCAGCTGTATAAACTGTTCCAGAGCATTTGACTGTAAATGCTAACTTCACTTCTGAAGTTATAGCACAAAAATAATAATAAATCCAGACAATTTAATTATTTCAGTTTAAAGATTTGTCTTTGAATATGGCTGACAGACTCATTTTTACTTAATTAAAAAACAATCCTCCAGCTCAAATGAGGTCTTCATAGTATCTTACCTTATAAAAAGGGGGAAGAACAGTTCAGGGAGGAAAAACTAAAGTACCTTGTCTAATTTTTGTGTACACATTATGATCTAGCATTCTGTCAAGCCAGAGCTCATACAGAAAAAAAAAAAAGCATTCTCTGATTTGTTCCATGTCACTGCTTTTAAATACAATACACTTAATTAAAAAAAATATTTGGAAATGTTGCAGCTGCACCCAACAGAATAACACATGAGAATATGCTCGGACTTCAATTCACATGTTCCCCAACAACTGCATGACCAGACAGGAGAGCAAGAATCACCACATTTTCTACCAGTCAAGAAGGACTGGCAGCCATTTCAATCTACCTGCTTGTTTCATGCTTCTGTAACCACCCATTTGGCCTTAAGCAAAGGCCTCAATTCAGCAAACCACTCCCTTCAAATGAGTAGTGGTGCTTTTGAATTTAACAGTGGCTTTGAATTTTTTGCAGTGTGTCTTTGTTTATTAGAGATAAAATTAACCCTAGTCTTAAAGTGCATGTAGATAAAGCAGAAATAAAGTTCTTTTTATGACAGCTTGTGTTGACTACTTAATAATGTACTCCCTGATTATTTTATTGATAATGTACATATACATGCTTATTCCAGTAGATAACCTGGAAAATATAGGAGATTAGCCATCTCTACCTTTCTCATCCCACACTGGTGACCTGTCAGTGGAACAAGAATGACGAGCTGTTTGCCCTAAGGAACGATGAGCTGTTTGTCATCTTTCATCCAAGAAAAGTTCTTGTAAGTGGATAACTTTTGCATTTTTAAGTTGTACTTCTGATAGGTGAAAAAGGCAAACCTTTTCTTATCGAGAAAAAAAAGGTAGAAGGAACAAGAGCAGCTTTGGAAACACTCTGGGGTAGAAGCTGGGAATTTGGGCTATTGCAAGACACAAGCACAGAAAGTAAAGCAGAGAGATATTAGTGATACACTTCAGCTACTCAGCTTTTGAAATGAATATTCATGTGACACATTTATCTGATAGACTTCCTCAGGATTTGAATCCTAGTGATGCTTTTTTAGCATGCTGGAAAGACCAAATTTTATCACTGGTCTTGGACTTCTGTTGTTGTTTAGAGGTCAGGTAAAAGTTTAGAAGTTAAGTCTGCATGCAAACACACAACCAAAATATGAGATATAAGCACATAATGGACTACACAATAGCACTACGGAAGTGTGAAAGCAAAGTCTAACTTAATTTGTGAGAGTCTACTTGGCAAAACACCACACAAAGTTAAAGAAGAGAAAAAAGGGAGATTTACGTGTCTGTGTGATTATATCAAACACTGTAAAAAAGACATCACACTGAGGTTAATTGAGAAAAAGGAAATTATTCTAAAAATTTCAAATCAATTGAAAAAGTTGTATCTATTTAAATTAAGTGTTCCAGGCCAGATGAAAGCAACCGATGAAAAGCACATCATTTGATAAGGTCACTTATTTGTGAGCCCAGAGATCAGCATTCATTAAAAGAAAGGGAAAAGAAAATATAGAAACAGTAAAAAGAAAAAGTTGCCTTATCCACTATCACAAAAGCACAATGATAGTTTTAACCAGCTTTTATTGAAGTGTTTCCTTTCCTTCCCTGTGCAACAAACAAAACAATCTTTTAACAAACTCCAATAAACCTTCTAACAAACTAAACCTTTGACAACTTCTCTGCCAGATCACGACCTGGTGCAGGTCAAGGAAATTCCAATATATTTTTCTCTAGTTGGTCTACTTCTTAATGAACAGCTATCTGTTTGAAGTCCACTGTTTGCCAAGAATTACCATGCCTTGGATTCTGAAGTGCTCTAGCATAATCTTAAAGTGTTTTTATATAAATCAGCAGTAACACATCTTTCTAAGTCCTCTCATCACCTCTTTTTGGCCAGCAAAGCTCTGTGCATTCATCCTCGCTCTGCAGCTTTGGCCCATTTTTTACCAATTAACCTTTAACTGGCTGGAGACTTCAGAACAAATAACTCTGCTCACCGTATCTCCTCCTCAGA
Source organism: Aegotheles bennettii (assembly GCA_013398125.1). Taxonomy (NCBI): domain Eukaryota; kingdom Metazoa; phylum Chordata; class Aves; order Caprimulgiformes; family Aegothelidae; genus Aegotheles; species Aegotheles bennettii. Next base: position 240,970 of record VZRW01005835.1, on the reverse strand, counting down.
CAAACCTCCTAAACTTATTAGGGAAGGCAAAATGTCCACTTTGCCAGTGAAAAAGGTCAGAGCAGAAAAGATACCCAGGAAAAGGACTGCCCAGTAATAAGCAGAGGAAAAAATAAATAAGGGACTGTTGAGGTAAAACTAAAATGCAGAATTCTGAAAAAGCAGTGTAAGCTCTCACCAGTTGGGGGGTTCATCTGTCCTTACAGGAGCAAGACAGACATTTAAAGCACAGGATCACAACAGAGCTGAATAAGAGCAATAGTTTTCCTTGAATCTAACTCCTATAGACAGCTAATTAGGAAGTAGAAGAAAAAAGCTAAATAAACAGCTCAGATCTGACAAGGTTTGCCCAATATTTGAAAATCATTTAAGAAATGTTTAATAGAGGTACCTAGCATCTACTTTTACATTTCAATATTAAGAAACTTTAGAGTACAAGTAGATTTTTTTCATGAAATCTCTATAGCATACTGACAGAAAAAGTTCTGAAACAAACAAATATTAATAAAAACATCTTTCCCATAACCAATAGCAAAAACCCAGAAGACAAAAATTCATCTGCTGTATTCCTAAAGCACAAATTTGGCTCTAACACGATAGATACCTGGTCAATAGGTTAAAACAAAACCAAACAAAATAACTCCACACTTTACTGGGAATTACTGTAGGTACTTACAAGGGGCCAGCCTTGGACTTCCTGCTTCAAAATTCCCAACATACAATTTTGGCAGCAGTGCTTTGTCACATTGTGACTCAAGCAGCTGAACACAGCCAATGCTCCTACAACAGCAGCCCCGTTTTTCTGCAGAATCCATCAACCATGTACAAAACAAAGTACTTTAAACCTCAATCTTGTAACAGCTCTTAAGCACTTGTAGAGGCAGCAATTCTAACAAACTAATGCTATATACAATACTTATTTGTACATTAGATTTATACAAGGAGCTCTTAAAAAACAACTGTGCAGGTGTTGCATCATGGCAGTGCTTAGAAACTATCAGAAAAGCTCTTCTGAAGTGTCTCCCCCGGCTGCAGGGAAGTGGCTTACTGCTGAATTTCTATGGGCTCCCAAGACTGATTTTAAAAAAAGCAAACCAAGAATGAATGATCAAAATTTTTTACCACAGTCGAGCACAGCTGGGCTAACCAACAAGCTTCTGGGTCATCAATAATTTGCTAAAGGTAAGATCAGTACACTTGTGAAAAACCATGGAAGTTACTGCAAAACACTCAGGTCAGGAAGACAGAATATTTTTCATTAGAGTTATTCCTGATATAAATCATTCAGAACCACAGAGAAAATAAGCCCAGCTTCCCCACTCTTGTCAGATGGTGGTCAAGTACTGGATGACCCTTGGCAGAAGGGGTCGGGGTAGAAAGTAGAAAACCAAGTGACTGGTCGGTGCTGATCTGAAGCTACGGCTAGAGGAATTCTTTTGTGAAGTGTTCCCAATTTAAAAATAAATAAGTAAAAAATATTGTTTTTAAACAGTTACCCTTAAAGTCTAATAACATTGCAATCTGAAACACTGTTCAAAAGTAATTTTGTATTAAATCCCAATTGTAAATCCTTGGTAAAATGGGGAAGATTCAGGAAATACGTCTGGGTGCACTTCTAACTCAGGCAAAAGACAAGACTTTGCTCTTAGTCCATGTATATAAAATTATCTGTATTAAAATAATTTCTTTTTTGCACATAGGAACATACATATGGTTCTTATCTATTCTTTTATTAGTAGGGGATGCTACTTCTCTCTTGGTATAAAAACACATGCATACCACTTCCTATACAAAGAAAATTTCCTGCAGTATTTAGTTGTAGATGTGCAAAAATCAGCCCTATCAGACTGAAGTTTACTGTGCATCTGGCAAGCAGCCTGAGACTCTAAAACTCTAGAAAAACAGAGACAAAGCTTAGCACCTTATGCTTTAACATAGCAACCTACATGATAATTTGTTTGCTGTTGTGACACCCAGTGTGTTCATTTCCAGTGTCATGCTCAAGACAGTCCTTAAAAATCCCTCTCAAAAAGACAAAGCTTAGTTCCATATGCAATTTCAATTATTCAGCTGCAATTGAAAAAAAAAATAGACAAGACATCATGAAATTGCTTTAAATATTTAGGATCACAGTTCTGAACATCTTTCTTTATTGTCTTAAGGCAAGTACTGCAGTTATGGGGGAAAAAATATTAAAAGGAATCTCAAGCTGTATCACAGAAAGAACTGCACAGAAGCCAAGAGAAAGCCACCCTCTGCTGCACAGTCATTCACATCTGCAGCAAGGGGTTCTGGTCAGGAATTTAGATATCCACAGAGTCTACCTGCAAATATGGTAACTCCCAGGGAAGCACTGTAATTCACTTGATACATACTGGAAACTAAAACATGTCATCTGCTGTGCTTTTGCGGGATAATAATAGGACAGATAAGTAGCCATCTCACCTGAATGGTGTCAAGTAGACTATGCCATGAGCTCAGATATAAACCAGCATAACCAGAAATGGCACTGACACTTTCTCAGGGAATATGAGAAAAAGGGAAGAATAAGGGCAATTATCAGCGAATACAATACACAAGTCATGTTTGTAGTACGTAGAAGAGCTCTTGTTTGCAACTGCCAAAGTCTATTTCAGTTCACCTCTCAGAGCAAGTCCCCAAAGCATATTTTCTCTATTTTTTTAGTGTGGATTTTTTTGTTGTTGGATTTTTTTTAATTTTTTTTAGCTTTTGCAAAACATTGAATATCCCCACTTGCCACATGCATTACATTATTGCTAGTAAGACTCTTGTTTCTTTACTCTTTGATGGCAATGTTCCTTCTGGAAAGAATATTTTTTGGATAGGTATCCTCTCAAGATGTATTTTATTATGAAAAATATAATTAAGTTATAGATCAGTCTCTGACTAAACATTTATTTTCCCAGTGTTTCCTTTAAAATTTATTTCATAGATTTCAGTTAACATTTGCATTTGCTTCTCCTGCTTAGACATCACAGGAAGGCTTGAGATCTGGGAAAGGGCAGAGGGAAGAGACAGCTTTTGTAGATAGCAATTTTATCTCCTAGAAAAAGTGAAGTGTGCCTTCAGCCAGAACTAGATTAATATCAAGATATACCATAGCATAAAAATTGTTGCCAAAGTTCAGTCACTTAAATAGGATCATAGCAATGAGATCTCATTAAGCAGATGTTTACATCTACTGGAATATCAACTAAACTCTGACTTCAGCAAATGAGATGACTTTGTGAGTGCACAAAATCCCAACACGTATTGGGGGAAACAATACATCCTAAGTAATGATACAGCAAAATTCCTTTCATAAATTACATATAAACACATCTTGATTTCTGAAACTACCACTGGAAATGGAATTTTCTTAGCTTAAAGTTATCTCATAGGCACATATGCTTCATTTGCTGCTAAAGGTACCATAGCCTTGTGTGAGGAAGGTAGCAGGGCTATCCGAGCCCCTGGCTCTGATCTTTTGGAGAAATCAAATATCCTTCAGCCTGCATAACAAGGTGTTTCAAACTGATTATTTTCATATACACACTCCCTCTATTTCACCAGATGCTATATTTAACAGACACGGTTTGAAGCAAGAAGACGCCGTTTCTCCGTTACGGGCAAGGTTAATCACTGATCCTGCAAGCACATGGCAGCTCCAAACACTTATCTGGGCCAGCAGCTCACCCAAGGGCCAACGGTGAGGAAGACTTGCACTTGAACTTTCACATTTGCAACTTTATATAGGAACAAACGATGTGATATTTAAGTGGCTATATAAAGATCAGCTCACCTAAGCATTCCCTGTCCTGGGGTCTATTTCAAGTACAGTAAAAATAAATAGATTCCTCCTGTGACATCAGCTGCCTAGATACCTAATGATTTTCCCAATAAGTCCATTGCTTTAAGCCTTTATTCAACAGGACTACTCATCTGATTAATTGTTCATCAATATAAACTTCAGTTTTATAAGAGTTATTTTTAAACTGGTTGGGATAAGAGACTTAATTCAATATATATTCACCTTGTAAACACGTGAAAGTCCTCGCAGATTGTTATAATACTATTAAGGGTAAGCCTGCAGGAAGAGGAGGCAAAATAGCTCTTTCTAGAAACATAATCTCACCCATTTCTATAGATATAGCTGATATTTTAACATGTAACAGGAGGAAATACCACATATCCAACAGTCCCCCATGACCCTTAATGCTTTTTGCACTTTGGTTGTCACTTCAATAGAGTTTAGCTACTTACAAGAGCTAATTAACATTCCAGCAAAGTATATTCATCCTCACATACCTCAGCTGTACCATACAGGTGTTTGCACCATGTGCTCATAGTAAATAAATGAAAGCAGCCCCTGGTTGGGTGCCATTCAGACTGCCTTGCAGTGTAAGCCCAGGCATTGCTTTCACAGAGAAGTGCCCATGCTTTCTAAGGAGCTAGCAATGAGCTATCTCCCCATTCCCAGCTCCTTCTAGCTTATTTGGTCACTGTGGATCAAGAACCTGACTTAGGTTAACACCTATCAGTCAGTGCCATCTTTCCCACACCTCTACTGTTTTAATCTCCTAGGTGATGTTATGCCCAGAGACCCTGTGCCACAGGCAGATAGAACACAGGACAGCAAGGAACTCACTACAATTTTTGACAACTACATAAATTCAATGTTACAGCTACCTGAAATTTAAGTTACAATTAACTACAACATAGAGTCCCAAAACTACCAATATCTTTTAGAGATACTAACGAAGCTGTACGTGAAAGACAGAAGGCCACTACTCCACTCAGCTTCAGTGAGGCCTCAGGAGGAGCAGAACGCCCAGACAGACCAGACACTAACAAAATGGTCAAAAGCTTAGGAAACATGGTATTGGCAGTGGGGAGGGAATTAGGAGTGCAGCTATCCTCTAGGAAAGGCTAAGATGAAGCATTACAAATGGTAAAATATTTGGCTTTAGGAAACAGTGATGCATCAGGAGTGTTTCTGTGTTTCACCAGAGGCCTGTTTGGTCTCCTGCCCTTCAATATGAACTGTATCCATTCGGTGTTATCCACAACAGCCTTGGCAGTAGTGCTTATTTTCACTGAACTTCACAAGATCCTAAAGCATTCAAAATTGTCTTGAAGTACCTCAGAATAATATTTTATTTCTCTTTATGCCAAGCCCTGCAGTAGAAAACATGATTATAGATATTACTGAAGAGGTTTTTAATTATTACATTGCCCGAGTTTTGGAGGTGATGCAGTGCACACTCTGAAATGAAACAGGCACTCAATACTGAAAACGAAATTTGTCAGTACCTTTTCTTAGGGGAGGATTCTTGGTTTGGCAGAGCAGAAGTAGCAACACCTGTACACAGTGGCACAGCTGCAAAGCACATGCCACACTGTTCTGTGATTCCTTCCAGCTTGTTCAAGATGATCCTTTAGGCAGCATGTAACTTTCTGGACCAGCTTTCTCAGGTGTCCAACCCTCTCCTCGCTGTATGCGAGAGTTAAACTGTAGGTTTAGTTTAGGATTCCACTGTAGGGGCAGAGGTTGGACACTCACAAGTTGAGTTCTGCAGTGCTTAAGGCATTAATGGAATTTAGTCCTTTAAAATAGTTATGTCCTCAAACCATTCCCCATTTAAAAAAATACATATGTAAGGCAACTGAAGTACCAAATCATTTCTAATAAAAAGAATTTCTTGTTTACCCACAGCCCTAAAAAGATTAGTTTTCTATCTCATGCCAACACAGGAGAGCCTTTCAACTACAAGAAAGATTAGCATCACTCTCCTGAGATAGACAGCCTCATCGCAACCAATTTGTCACAATGATAGTCTAATTAAATGCATTACTCTTCTTCAGCAAAGAAGTGAGCACTTGACATGTTTGAGTTAGACACACAAGTCTTCTACTCTTCTTCAATCTATACCTTTGTAAGTGCAGGCCCACAGGGAAGGCTGGGGGCCTTCATTTACAACAAAATCAGTCAATGTAAGAGTGATTTTTTTTAAAACCATTTTCTGTAAATGGTTGGATGAATAAACCCCATGTGTTCACACAGATCATGCTTCAGGGTAAACACTGAAGTTAGCTTTGCTGGTCCTTTAAATCAAAACATTTCTGTTATTCTAAATCAAGCAAAATGAAAGTGCCAATGCCACAAAAAAAAAATGTATAATAAAGCTCTGAGATGTCAAGTCTGTCTGAAAGGTAGAAGCAGCTCACTGGCAATTGTCTGCAGTACATACAGGGTCAAATGTCCAATTTTTCCTCAAAGTTATAAGAAGGACAGTACTTCTCCCTAATAATAGCTGGATCATAAATCAGGCAGCATTCAGAGAAATTTCAGCCATTTTGCAATAGTTTAGGAGAATTCAATTTCAGGCTCACAAAAGCTGCACGTGATGCTCTGTAAACTAACAGTTCTTATGCTCATTTGATCAAACTTGCTCAAGTTTATGTAACAATGATTTCTTCAGATAGAACCCCAAAACGACATCAACATTAACAATTAAATAAATGTATTCTTAATAGGAGCTTATCCCTAGAAGGTGCTACACTATTTTCCCCTCCAACCCAGAAAGAAATCAAGCACGCAGTTAGATGGAAATTCTTATTGCAACCAATCACATTCATGATTTTAAGTATGCACTTACATGCTTTATTGCACTGGGTGCAGAGTGCTCAGCAATTTGCAGGATTGAGCCCTATGTTCCTATTACTACAGAGCAGCTGAGGACCTTCAACATTACAGGCTTAATCAAATTGAAAGAAAACAGAAAATGCAAAGATAAATAAGGGGTGGGATAGGGAAAAGAGAAGAAAAAAATCCAATGTATTTTTCTATTTTTGTACCTGGCTTCTAATTTGCACATACAGGCCCAAATCTGTTCAAGCTATAGACACAAACATCACATTTTGGCTTCAGGGCTAAGACACAAAGGAGAACCCCAGCAGCCAGCCATGTATTTCCTTAATAGAATAGTCTATAGTTAATGTCCAAGGCTGTAAGCAAATTATTCTTCAGCATACTATATTTGTACCATCTGCCTGCCAAGTCAGTGCACTAGCAGCATTTAACTCATTGTTTTGTAAATTCCAGGAGAAATAAAGAACCTTTCTTATTCAGTCTAAATCAGATGCCATTCTCCAGCAATGTAATGACTCAGAATTTTCACTCCAAATGTGGGTATGGCCTTTTACTAGATACAACAAAAAAGGAACAGGCAACTCTGTCTCTCTTGCTGGCACATCTTCCTTGTATGTACCATAAAAAGTACATCTTAGCTTCTACAGAAAAAGTCTTCACACAGCATTTCATGATGATTAAAAATAGTTTGTAATAATACTGAAGGCACTATAGCATTTATTTATAAGGGCAAACCCCTCAATAAGCCTCATGTGTGAGGAGCTTTACCTACCTTAATGGCTAAAGAAAAATAAACAGCATGTATTCGTGGTTAAAAAACTCAGAGCTAGAAAATATAATCATGCCCAAATCAAGAGGGGATAGGGGAACAGTAGGCATCTCCATAAACCAACCACCACAATTTATAAAACATTTCCATTTTACTTGATGGGATTACATACTTTTCATTACATGACATTGTTCACTGATTTGTAAACGTAGGATTGAGTAGCTTTACAAGGAGAAAAAAATGGAAGTGAAACCAGATAAATATTTTTTCCTGAGCATCATGGGCAGAAGTCATGGGCATTCTTCTGTATTAGTTCATCTCAGAGATTTGCACATTCGTACATATTCAGATGGAAGCAGTGAACAGTTCACAACAGAGACAAGTCACAGTGCTGTGTATTTCTGGGCCTCCACAAACATTTTTCTGGTCAGCACATATTAGCCTAGCACAGGCTATTGCAATACTTAAAGAATGATTAAATATTGTTGATAGTCACCACTAATTAAAACTAAAGGAATTGCCATACCTTTACATTTTTTCTTCTTCACTGATTCTTTCTTTAGATTAGAGTGAAAAAGGCAATTTTAAGGTACATTCTTCTCTGTCACTCTCGATTTCACTTAATTTATCACTGTAGCACTTCATGAACAGAAACACTGAAGAATTTGAGTTTGGTTTTTTAATTAATTTCATTTATTTTAATTTAACCAATTACCTTTATATTTATTTAAAACATTATTTAATCTTTTCTTGAGCCAATGGTAGCCTGCAGGGAAGCCTAGTTAAAATAACAAACAAAAACCCCAACCTTGACTTATATTCATGATGGAAACATGAAAATTGCTCCTCCTTGTATTTTGTGATTAATGCCTCACCACAACAGGTAACTTTAACACAGGTTTACAAATTGCATGCTGACTTGTTTCAGTCATTAATTCTCTCTGCTTTCAAGTAATTACTGGATTCTATTAGAAACAGATGACAAAGGAAAAAACCACGGTATTTTTATGCCCCTTAATTATGGATTCCCAATGGTTACCCAGGCACATTTTACAATGTGAAGGATCCCAGGGCTTTGAGAAACGGTGCCATTTCGTTAAGATCACTTCAGGTACCACACACCTGGATTTGCACAGTAACATTTAGCAATTCAACAACACAGTGAAAGAAATGCCACACAACACAGCTTTGGCATCCAGCAGAAACTGGCATCTCTTCCCTGCCGTCAGGATTAGGGTGTAAGGTTTAAACTGAGGGTGAAGGTGTAAGAAAATTTTCACCTGGTAGAACATAACCAAGAATTGAACTGGAGCACTTGTTATTCTTCCAGGTTTACTGTGAGTCTTTAAATGCCCCTAAAGCAGCATAAATTGAGTCCTACAACTCTTCAAACAATGCTGGCTATCAGTGACAAATAGATGTTATTGGGTAAAGGCGATACCCAAATCCACTCCAGACACAACAAGGGATACTTTAGCAGGTTGGTTTGCTCTCTCTCTCTTCTAGTAAAAGTAGTATTCTTTTGTGTGCACAGCATTATTTCCTCAATCAAAAACATTCTTGCCTGCAACAGGCACACCACATTAAGAAAGGTTAAAGTCAAAAGGACCTAATTTTGTTAGATTACAGCAGAATTAATTCATGTGTTTAATCAAAGAGATGCTACTTGGCAATGGCATAAAGCTTCTCTTCTCTGGGAATGGAACCAACCTCACCAGCAGACTGGCAGCTTTTAAATAAATACAAAACAATAACAATAAGTGTATGCTTCTGTCAGAGCCCATGGTTTGCAAGATTTCTTTTGAAAGCCAAACTTCATACAGTACCTCTCTTTTTTTCTTACGTATACCATTAATCTTCTCTTAGCATGAGAGTATTAAGAACTGTATTGACAGTAATTGTGAAATCGAAAGTATGCTAAAAGCATATAGATAGAAGAAAAACATACACAAAATTTATTTAGTTGGTTATCAGAGTTCACAATATTGCATGCATCTCATGCCTGCCCTACAGAGAAGAGGAAGAGAAAAAGACACACATATGAGGACAAGCTTTGGCCAAATCTCATCCTGTGTTTTCGTTTCCTCTCACAGAAAGCTTATGCCTCGAGTTATTTCTGCCAAGCACCTTTTTTGAAACTGTAGTTTGGGTACTTGCAATGTCTGTTTCTAAACTAACCCATCTTTCACCAGCAAATAAATAAAAGGTGATTATAACTAAAAGGTTTCCTTATGCAGTACGTGCACGCATCACCATTTTATTAGTGTCTTCTGTTAAAAGTCTCTTTAAAAAGACCATGTACTGACCACAAAAAAAAATTAAACCCCCAAATCTTCATATGCTTTAGCAGTACCTCACCAATAGCATTACTTGCATAAAACTGAACTTCACACTCCCCCCGCCCCATCTTTAGATAAGAGTTTAAATGGGCTAACATATTTAGGGAACTGGGTGTAAAAAAGCCAAAACAGAACCTCCGAGATTATTTTTGAAGAGAACAGTAGAACATAACACAAAGCATTTCATTACAAATGGACTATTTGCCAAATAAGCAGTCAAGTTCATTGAGCAACAATTCCCATAATTATCTTGCTAATTTCCCATGATGCTTATTGTACTTGCACTGGAGAAGCAGCTACTGATATTCTAATTAGACTGATTTTTGGAGACCACAGTTTCTCCGATCTTTTTTTTCTAGAATTGACTGAAATTTTCAAACAGTACATTTCTTAAAAAAGACATTCTGGTTCCTGAACAATAAATAAAAGCTTATATTGATAAAATGGCTTATAACAACACTGCAGAGCAGATTAGCCTAAACCAGTATGCTTTATTTAGAAATCACATCTGGATGCCAAGCTAGTATTACCCATTTAACCCCAAAAGACTCCCTCAGTTGTTAGGAACAAACACACAAACAACAAAAAAAACCCACAAGGTATCTGCTTTTTCAGATTCCTCTACAGATGAAGGAAACAAGTCCCCCTCCCTCCCTTCCACATGCTTTCACAAGCATGTGAATTCCTACTTGGAAATTGCACGTCACCAATGCCAGGGTCTGCCTAGGAAATCCTCCCACATCACCTTATTCATCTTTTCCAGCTTTATTTCTGCAAGGACAGATGGACTCGCAGGTATCCTATCCTTCAGTGGACTCTGGAGCAGGGAGTAGAAGTGAGGTTTCTTTTTAGGAACATCTGCATGATCATTCTAGATCCAATTCCAAAAGCTGCCTTCATAGAAAATATACATATAGATAAATTTAGATTCCTGTTTTCTCAGAAGACCTCAGTACAGAGCAGTACAGATGCAGCCACTAAGAAGCAATGCTCTTAAGATGTCTCGTCTCTTAGGCTCCTTTCTACAGAAGAGAGGAACTGGAAATTTTGAAAAAACACATCTGATCTTTTGTCCATTACAGCAGTGTGTTTCTTTAATTAGGTAGCATTACTTTTTAAGAAGAGAGATACAACACTGTTTCCTACAATGTAAAAATGTAAGCAGCAGATTTGCTCATTAACAGCAGGCTTGCATTATCGCCTAAGACAGCATACAAGCCCTTCATCTGACACGCATTGCATGATTGTGTTCTGAGATGAGACAAATGCTTTCTCATTTCATAAAATCTCACACTGTTATCATAACTTCAGAGTAGCAATTTCCTGCCTTATCGACATGTATTTTTGATCCCCAAATAACGTAACAGAACCTTTTTCCCCCTATTTCCCTCCCAGCACACGACAGTTGAGCGAGGTCGGTGTCATACACCAGGATCTCCCAATTTTTTTGACAGAAGTTCTCATGGCACCCATTACATAATTGACAGAAGAATGATAACTCCAGCTTGTATGACAAACCACAGATATCTCAGTAGGAACAGAACGATGTCCTATTTTTAAGAGGTAAAGGAATGCATAATTGCACTGTTTGGCTGCTACTCTCTTCTGGAACTTGTCAAACCGAGAATGTAACTCCAGCTCCTTCAAAAGCACCCATCTCCAGAGAACCATTACAACAACTTGTAGAAGAGCTCGTAAGATACAGCAATGCCCCAGGTAGCATTCTTTCACTCAGGCACAGCTTTGCTAGATACCAAAATCAGCACACCAGTTCTGCTGGAGCTTGGCTTCTTCCTATTCCATATGGATTGGGAAGGATGGGAAGAGAGGGGTAAGGCTGCCACCGCTGCTGGTTCCATATGGCCCAGCTGACTCTGAATTTGGCTGGTTTATGGAAGTCACTTGCCAGAGTTTCCCTTTTCAGACACATAATGTGTATCAGAACTGGCATACAGCTGCCAATGTGGCTTCCAAGCGAAACTCTACCAAATTCTTCAGCTGCTAATGGGGACTCATTCTTTCTAGCTAATTATCCTTTGGTTTCCAGTCTTCTTCGTCTCTGCAACTAATTATAAAACTTCCATGGTTTGTACGAACTATAAAATTACTTTCAGAACATCAACAACTCATAATAGAGCCAGAACACTTTCAGGAGGATATAGAAACATGGCAAGTAACCTCAATAGTCTCAAATACAGAAGTCTCAGTACTATGGGAGAAAGTCCTTGGGATTCAGCATAAATTCCTTCTAAATCATTCAGGTAAGTCTGACACCAGCACATCCTGTGCTACTGTGTATTTAATTCCTTTTTTAATTCCCCTCTTTTTTTCCTCTCTATTTATCTTTTCCCTCAAGGTTAGCAAAAGCACAAAGAAAAAAATCCACCTTTGCTGTTTATAAAGTCACGAGCAACTAATAAAATGAACTTAAAGCCAGGGTATTAGACTTTGGAGTAATTTCAAATTCAAATAAATTTAAGTTTTAGGAGGCATTACAACAAATCCCACTGAATAGGAATGTTTAGTCTAATTCTGTGTACTGTTAGACAAACTGAATAATTTGTCAACATAAGTCAAATTAGCTATTTAATTAATTTACTCCTAATGGCAGTACAGCAGATTAGAACTTTAAAATGTGTGCCACTGGCCTACCTACAATGTAGCATTTAGCCAAGTGAAAATACTTAAAAGTTGTCACTGACAAAGTTTTAAAATCATGACAGTTACAGCACAAAGTAATTCCTTTAACTGTTAAAATAATGAGATTTCTAAGAACTTCATTCAGTCTGACACATCTACCAGCAGATGTACACACGAATGAACTGACACAGGGACTGTAAAAACCTACAAGAAGCCACTTGCTATCACCTTCTCCAGCTTCTTTGACACTCACATTTCTTTTTAAAACAGCTTAACCTTGAATTTTAAAAAAGAACAAAATGTTCTTTTTCCCACCTGAGCCTCCCCCCTTGGCACTGCTCCTGCTGCACCACTCACTTCAGCCAAACTGACTTTGCTCGTGTCACAAACAAGTTACTACCCACGTATAAGTCCTCAGTAAAAGCAGCTAATCTTACTATTGGAAAGGAAAAAAAAATAAAAAGTGTGCTTCTCCATTATGTGATTAAGTTACCTACTGTGCTGTAAAATCCACACGGAGTTCAGTATCTCTACTTCATGATGAGACAAATGAGGTAGGGTCAGTCTACAGGTCAGAAAGAACTGCCAATTTAGCTTTTCAATACAAGTCTTGCTCTTTGTTTCTCTTAGGCTTTTAAAGCGAGATAAAAATCATGGGTCAATGATCTCGCTGTAATAGTTCCAAGACATTCACACCGTAGGAGCAGAGAAATAAGAAACTGACTGATGAAGATAGACAATAAAGTTGCTTCAGTTACCTGAATTTTATTCTTTCAACAGTAGGCAAATACATCTTCGCTTCAAGGATTTTATTAAGCCTTTGGGCTGAGGTAGACAGAAATATTACTATTTTGAGTAACTATTTTTGAGTAACTGATGAAGACTTCTCTGTTCTTGCAGTATTTGCTAATGTACATTCATTTTGTTGGGTTTTTTTTCCATTATTAATCATCCCCCTTCTGATTGCCTCTTTTGTAAGGAGCAATCTTTCAGGCAGACCGAGTTCTTAACAAGCATCCAAACATTTTGGTATTCTTTTTGATACCAATTCCAGCATGTCAAGATGATGTTTTTGAGCTGACTATTTAAATTTGTGCCATCAATGAAACAATCACAGTTCCTTAACTTACCTTCACCACAAGCTTTGTCTTGTCACACTACTGAACATTTTTTTTTTCAATAAAAGTTGATGCTGTATTTAATTTCCCTGAAATTAAGTTTACAGAAATCACATTCTGATCAATTTACAACTTGAAAAGATCTGCAAGTCTTTTGCCTGGCAATCAAATTCTCTTCATGAATGGAGTGACTTGGACATCCATTATAGGAAGAGGTTATTAAGCATTCCTCCTTGGCAATCATTCTGACTTGCAGCCTTTACTATGGACAACTCCACCCACTGTAAGCAATAAGACTGGGAAAACCCTTTTTTTTTTTCTTTAAATCATGACATGTTGTATCCAAAAAGTTACAACGTTTGATTTACTGAATGCAGCACTGAACTGACCAGGCACATCATATTCTGTGCACCTCTACTGTCTCAAAAGTAAAACACTAAGTGCATTTTCTTAATTAATACAATAAACTGACCAGTTCTATTCTTTGGGAAGAAAAGAGGAGCAAATCTACCATCCTGTCTCAGAAAGCTCTCTCCTCAGCAACCAGAGGAGAGCCCTGACTTAAAGGCAGTCTTTTGAAGGTGTCACATTTTTAGCAGGAGTCTAGAGATAGTATCATTATGGATTTTATAGCTCATTATGGATTTTAAGGTTCAGATGTACATCTGGGTTGAGGTCACAAACTGGAAAGAAAAGGGACATACAAAATAGGTACACAGAAATTCTGATAATGAAATTTATCAGCAAGCTTAGTGTGATAATTTTGAAGGAAAAAAATAATATTAGTCCACTGGAAACAAAGGGCACAAGGAAAATTTAGGCTTACTTTGTTTTCAGCAATCAGTGTTATTTTTCAGTGAGACACCTTCCACACTTACAACACAAACCTGAAATAATCCTCACCAGTGAGTAATGGGGTACCATATGAATCATTGCTAAACTTAATAAATAAGGAACACAAAACCAGCAGGAATTATTTCAGATCATCTCACTGGCCTGAATATACTCAACATAAGCTCATTTATTCCCACACTTTTGCACACAAACATTTCCATGCACAGAGCAGCATTTAGTAAACTAAACAGATGTCTGGTGGTTTATATTTGAACATATGTTTCCCTGCAGACAAAGAACGACCTTTGGTAATTACTTGGTAGCTAAAGTAACATACTTCTTCAGCCAATAAATAAATTCTGCTTCTCTATCAGGGGTCCTAGCAATGACGTTATCATTAGAATGACTCTCAATTTGTACTGGAAACTTAAATAATTATCCATGTTACAGCAACTGGTTTTGATTTTTTCTACTGGAATATAAATGACTCACTTAAGAGGCCACTTCTTATTCACCAGTGAAATTCAGAACTTTCTGAATTTAATTGGTTTGTTGTTAAATTAATAAATGCATTCATTACCGAATGAGTCCATCCCAATAAATATTACAGAAATCTTGCAAAACATTTTCCTTGATAATCAAGCATTTTATGGAAAATTAATCAGAAGAACTAGGAGATCTTTTAGTAATGCTCTTTACGAGGATTTTAATGACTAAGCAGAGAGCAGAATTTTAACATTTTTGGCCAGAGGTTTCCTTTGCCAACCCTTTGGTCATTACAATTACATAAAATTTTGCTGAGTTTCAAAATCTTTGAGTTGAACCTAGAAAACCTGGAGGACTAGATCCTTTACATATACTAGAAACTTAACCTACATACTACTTAGCCTATTTAATACATCAATAAAATAATCCAATTTAAAGTTAGGAAAAAACCCTGAAATTTGGAACATTAACTAGTGCAAGTACAAAGCCCAAAGTATCAAAACCCCATTTAGAACCACATTCCATCTTTCGCATCCCTTCAAATTCCTTTTTAGTTTTCCCTTGCAATAAACACCAAACTATTGTCTATTAAACACGTGAAGCATATCTAGGGTTTTTTACTCCAAATAATTGCATGTGTATATACATATATGTGGATCTGTAGAACTACACCACCAGTATTTGTTCTATTAAAACTGCCAGAAAAATTGAAAGTATTAATATCCCCATTAACAAAATTGAGACTAGATACGAAGAGAAAATTCAATGATTTGTTTATGCTCCCAAAAAAAGGTTTGTGGCAGAGCCAGGAATTTAAGCCAGTTCTTTAAAATTCCAGTCCAGAACTAACTGTTCTTGTCATAAGTGTAAGAAAAGAAATGTTTCATTTTTTACCAAGGACAAAATAAATTCTCATTCTGTTTAAAATAATAATATTACATGAATGCTGAACCAATCAGTTATGAGGAAGATGCTCTTCTTAAAAAGATATAATGATGTAGTAGGCATATTCAGGAAAAAAATTGCATTTGCTTAAGAAGGGAAACAAAAATAGAAGATACTTTGATGAGAACTCATCCATTGAAAAATGCAGTACTTACAAGGCCTAAGAAGATAAAAATATTGAAAATGTCCTTTTGTGGATGTTAGTTGAGAACTATAAATAAATATGGTCCAAGTAGTGAAGTTTAAGAGCTTCGGAAAAGACACTTGAATTTAATTTGCATGGCTTTGACGAGAAATTTAATCAGCAGAACAGGTAGTAATTCTATTCCACTCTAAAGGTATTTGTTTGCAAACTGCCAAATTAAGGTGGACTTCAGATACACAGGCTATTTTCAGTTGAAGAAAGCTAAAAGCCATAATACTTGAGATTGATAGACATTGAATAAAATGCCACATTAAAGAACTATTAAGACTATAAAGGAATTTTTTTTTTGTATGTGAAAGACAGCAAGACAAATCTTGGTAGAGGAACAGGGCATATATATGAGGAAAACATAGGTTCATCCCGAATTTTTTTCTAGCTTGCATTTTCTTCTTTAATATGAGCAACTTCATCTTAACATCTATCTTGCAATCAATTTTCTGCTCACGTTACTGCTAATTAGGCTCCAAACTTCTATATTTCTCTTTGAGGGTTATTAGAGCCAGTGTTCCTATCAGTTTTGATTGGATATCTAGACATATACAGCCGATGTACAGAGATGCATGCAGATGCGTATGCACATGGCCACGATGAGAATACTTTGATTGGATCCCTTTTTAAAATGCATGATTTTGATTTAGTTTGATTATTTAATATTTTCAATCATATTAGCTGAATGGTTGAGCTTATTAGATTTTTGGTAGACTATATTGCAAGGATGAATTTGGTGATCTATTAGTTCATTCTCTTACTTTTATAAAGATATAAGCAGGGCCAGTGACAGCTCTTACACCCCAGCTCTCCTACATTTTGAGTTCAAGGTATACCAGCATATGCTATCCTTTTATAAATATTAATGGCAGTAGTTATGCTGTAAATCATGCAATTTGCCTCTTAGACTCTATACATGCCAAAGGGCATGTGGCTGCCTCTACACAGTTATCTGCTGTGGGTTCTTTGATTACATTACCCCTTGGCACAGATTAAGGAGCAACTTTATGTCAACCATAAACGGGAACTCACTGGTTTAGATTTTAGTCTCTTATTACTGCACTGCTACAGAATTAATCTGAACCTCACAGAAGCTGTTCAAGAAGCTATGATGGATACTTTCAAAGCACGCAGGTAAAATAAAAATCTCCGATGAGATATTAACCGTCCTCAAAAAAAAGTTTTACAGAATAGGCTACCTAAGATCTCAAGTAAACAAATAACAACATGATTCTTCAGCAAGTTCTTTTGAGCCTCTTAATCTATCAACACTTGGCAACATTTCTCAGCTCTTCCTATGAAAAGCCACATACAGACTGCAGAAGTGTCAGTTGCTCTGATAAATCTTGCTATGTTAATGAGGTTGATTATTTCCTCTGTACAGATGTGGAGAATATTGGCATACAGGCAGTAATCTGTTATTATCACATTCCCAATAACTGTTTTTATTTTCTGACTCATCTGACAGAACTCATCTATAAACCTCGTAGGATTTACAGACATAATGAAATCAATAACTTCCCCTTGCTAAGTGTCTGCCACTCTGAAGTGTGTTCATACTAAGTCTGTTGAATTTAACCTGTTGTGAAGAGGCTGCTTACTCTACGGAGTAAAAATACCACAAGCATTTGATTCTTCTTCATTCTGACTACGTATTTACACTTCCAAACAGAGGGGGGAAAAAAAAAGTCCTGCAATTAATCTATTTAAAAGTAAGTGTAATGTATTCCTATTTTGGCCATCTCATTACATGCCAGTTATTAGACCAAAATGTAAATAAGTTGTTATATAAACACCTAATCTAACTGGGAAAGCTAAATTCTGCACATAACACAGTTTTGGTTTGTAAAAAAAAAAAATCTATACAGATAAGGCTCTGGAAATTATTTTTCATTATATCTAGATCCCCCATATTTGTTAGCAACAAATTTATCAATGCTCAATTCAGTAGTGTGTCAAGAATGCAGTGGAGAAAGATAGGTGACCAATAACCTAAGCCAAGTAATATCTGCTACAATAAAACTGCTCTTAGTTTCTTTTCAAATTGAGTAAGGAAAATATCTAAACAAGCTGTATTTGCAGAGTTGAAATTTTTCAGCAGGTCTGAAAACTCTAGTAGCTGTAATTTAACCTTTCACCCCAAGTCAGAATGACTGAATTACAGAAATTGGTGCTACTATCCTGCATCATAATATACTATACTATATTCACTGCAAAAACATTAGGCAGAAGTTTGAACTACATAATATTACAATACATTGTGGTGGATAGTAAAAAATAGAGGTGCTATGCTGGAACAAAACAAATAGAACTTGTAGATAGGATATTTGATGCCAGATAGATAAACAAGAGATTGCATCCTAGAGGAAAAGGATACTATTAACTGTTATTTCACCATTTGGAAAGGAAAATAAAAGCTTCGCGTTAGAATAGACATTTAACTCCTGAAACTCTGGTCCAAGAAGGATCATTACCTGGGCAAACACTAGTTACAAAAGTTACATATATATGTGTTTAGATTCTGTACTACAGCAAGCCAATTCAAAACCTCAAGTAAAGTTTCTCCCAAGTAGCAATTCAAATTCACAGAACTACCTCCTGTAGGAATGCCACTGCCTGACCTGAGGCTGAATTCACTGCTTCACATGTGGTTTGCATAAACATGTACCCTTGGCATTCAAAGGGTGTAAAAACCTTCAGCATGCATATCCAGCTCTTAAGGAGGCCTCAAAATTCACCCATAGTACAACTAGAGCATATAGCAATTACTGTAAAGTGTTCCAAAGTTAAGAGCATCCTTACCTCACCATTTCTCCAAGTCTGCTGGTGCCTCCATAGCAGAAAACCCTTTTCTTACAGCTGGAACCAGTTCCCACCTGGGGAACTGTCTCCTGAACCAACCAGTAAGCTTCTGCCCAGCTGAAGTCTACAAGCAATCAGCTCCTGAGCAGGTTTTGTGCCCAAAGAAATGAAGCATCAATAGCACCTGTGGGGGGTCAGCCACCTACAGCAACTTTTCAAATGGTTACAGATGCCTCCCCGTGATCCAGAAATAGTAGCAAAGTAAGATCATGTTTTGAAGGGGAGAGCAGAGAAGATCTATAAGATGCTCAGGGACCTTAAGATCCCTTTCTTAGTACCCAGATAAGTACTGGGTACAAGCTGAAGCTGCTGAAGCTCTAGACTGAGGCTAGTTAAGGCTAATGGCTCTGTTTATGTGGACAAATCTTATGTTCCAAAGGGTCATTGTTTATCTATTGTTTCTCTATTTGCTCTGGAGTATAAACTACAGGAAACATTTTCCAAACTTACACTTTTTCTCAAGGACATGTGCTTTGCTGTTGGTCAAGATGATGACTTGAATTTACATGTACTCTAAATGAACATGAATTTCAGGAAGCCCAAAAAAGAATTACAGATACCAGCTCATCACACAGAACCGTGAAGGAGGTTTTGTGCATCCAGAAATTACTATCTCACCGCTGGTTAACCCACTTCTGGAGTGCCTGTGCATGAAGAGAAGAATAAAAGATATTTAACAACCAAAAGATAATTAGGGATTGAATGAGAAAAGGACCAAAATGAAAAGCAAATGATTAAGACACCAAACTCCTTGATCTGAAACCACATAACATCTTCTGTCAAATACGTACACACCTGTAATGTCTTTTAAATTCTGGTGATATTTTCAATGCAAAAGTTTTAATTTAAATTATATGCAAATGATAGCATATACCTATACTACAGTTCCACTTATCTGTAAGATACTCATCTTGCTAGTTCTATAAAAATTACCTTCAGCATCACCAGTGTGCAGACAAAGGAGCAGACAAAAAAGCTGGGGGGTTGCTGCCTGGCATACCCCTACGATTTCTATGCTCCCTCAATTCCAGGTACCCAAGCATCACCTGAAACAGCTGAGGCTGTGTTTGACAAGTAAGGAGGGATTCAAAACTGTCAGAGATGCTGAACAATTAAGGCTTTAGGAGTTAGTCTTGAAAAAGGCTCTTTTTGATGTTTTCTGCCTGTCTTATAGGGAAACTACCTTTGATAATCTGGACGACTGGCTTAGAACATTATAAAATCAAAGTTAGTTCCCACAACATCTAACTTTAATTTAGACAGAAATGCCTCCCTCACAGTTGAAATGCTCTTAATACATGGTTAGCCTTAATCTTACGTGTTCCCCTGATTCAACATAATGTTCATCCTGACCTTTTGCTGGGAGTTAAAAATAAACGCTGACAGTTACAATTATGTACAACTGGAGAGAAAAGTAGACTCTTATCAGTCTACTTTGTACTACAAACATCCCACCCATTTTGGCCAGTTTGTTTTCTGCAACTGGAAAGGTGAAAGGAAGGAAAGATGAGAAGTTAACATGCCAAACGGAAAAATCTTCAAGGACAAACCGTTTTGCTTTTTTAAGATACTACCTGTGCATGCACACGTTTTTATAAGGAAAAGGACAACACACTTCATTGTTTTTCATTGCTTTCAAAGCATTGTTTTTCATGTTTTTCATTGTTTTTCATGTTTTTTTCAAAGCACTGTTTTTAATGCTTTCATTGTCTCTTCTCTGAGGTAGGCATATGTACTTAACGTTCTACTTTGCTGGATCCTAAAGAGGAGAAGTTTTATTAACTTTGCCAGTGAAACCGCCTGTTACAACAGAAGTCTACAATATCTATTGTATATATACAATTATATATAATGTAGATATACACTTATGGAGAGAGAGAGGAAAATGTAAAGACAGATACAGCTGACAACAGAAGACAAGAAGTCTGAGAACTAATCTATACTGGAACCTGAATATTGAAGTTAAAATGGATGCATCTTCAATCAGAAGGATGCTGCTTCAAAATACTGTTCTGCCTTTGTTAAAAAGCTTTCTAGCTGTGTGGGTTTTTTTAAATTGCCTTTCAGTTTTAAAGAAGCAGAAATCCCTAAGCCACTTGATATACCATGGGAGGGTGAAGAGGATCACTAAAGCCTTGCTGTTTATGCTAATAAGATAGTAACTCAATTTACTTGAGTACTGATCAATGCTAAGCAATCAGAGAAGTTCATGTATTATGTATTTCAAAAGAACCTGTGCTTTTTAGTGGAATGTCACAAGGTTAAACTACTGGTAGACATTGGTTCCCCTGAGCCCAATTTCTGCTACACTGCTTCCTATCCACATAATGAAGAAACAATAGCAAAATAAAGCATTGTTTGGAACACATAATGAACTGCTCTCATAAACTTCAACCTTCAAAAGTCATTATATTTTACAGTTTGATGCAGCAGACAATTACTGGCCCTCCATTTGGCTGGCTACATAAGCAATGTCCACGATTTCTTACCATGTCTCAGTAATTATTGATAGAACAATTGTCATGGCTTGCACTGTTAATATCAGTGCATTAGCAATTGAAACAGTTTGTTACATACTTCCTGGCAGGTATACTGCAGTGCTGTAAAATCAGCCTCTACTTATCATAGTTAACAATTACTTTAGGAAGTATCCAAAATACAAAACTTTCAAGTTATCTCTTCTTCCTGGCACTGACTGTTTTCTGTGGGTTATTTAATCTTTTCACACGAAATTGTATTACAAATACCAAACACTTTTTTTAGTTCACAGCAATTCACAAGAAAATTTTGTTTGATTTTTAAATCAAATGAGATGATTTCATACTCATAACTAAAAGACAAAATACTTCTCCATTCCTATGCAGATGAGTACCTCTGAGGGCTGTTGCTCTTAAATGATAATTCAAATATAATTACAATGTAATAATAATAAACACAAAATTCAATTGGTAAAAACAGAGACGAGATGGATTTATTTAATGTCATCATGTTACATGGAGGACCTCATGCTAATTAATAGCTTTTCTTGAAGCTACAGGATGACTATAATGTGTTAATCATCATTCTTCAAACTCCTTTTCATTTGTTTTTGACCCTGTAATGTTCACAAATACAGTGTGCAACAAGTTTCCCAGAGTTTGTGGAATCACCATTCCCAGAAATAATTGAAAACAACTAGAAAAGGCCCTAAGTAACCTAATGCAACACCAAAGTTTGCCCAGTTTTGAGTGGGGTTTGAAGAAGCCATCCAGAGATCCTGCATGGCCTAGATCATTCCAGGATTCTTTGATGATAACTGGCAAAACTAACTTCCTAAACTCTCCACACACAATCCTACATTTCATCTGAGCAGAACAAATGGAAAACAGTTTAAATTGTAGAGCAGCTCTATATGGCATCAGGCTCTGAGAATTTACTAAGAAAATTATATATGCTAACAATGGCTTTTAGAACTGAGAGAGATGCAGAATGTATGATACCATGAAACACTTATCAAAATGTTCAGAGGCATTAATGCCACTATTTATATATCAACATATATTGCAAAGGTTACTTAACATCTCCTTAGATTAGTGTGTTGTTCAGAATCAAATTAAAATTTATGACTGGAATTTTGAATAATTTATAGATATCACATGCTAGGGTACTTCAGTTTCAATTCAGTGAAATGAATATGTACATCTAGATCAAATACATAATATATAGATATGAAATTAATTGCATACTGAAAAAAAAGGCAAAGAAGAGAGCCAGATGAAAAGGAAAAGCTGGTGCATGCTCTGCTGAACACAGACACTTTTTTGTGAGGTAAGGAGAAAACACTGCAAGAAATGGGTCACAAACAAAGAACAACAAAATAATCACAAAATACATCATCCTTCTATTCTGAAGCCTGTAAGAAGGGAAAACTTGATGGGACATCCAAAGGGAAGGAGAATGGTCCTGTCCTGCCAGAGATCATCTTGAATCCTGCAAGTCAGCTAAGATCCCTCTGTCTCCAAACAAACTTTTAATAGAGTCAGACCCTTTCCACCAGTCCCTGCCTGCCTCAGTCCCCTAAACTGTAGTTTGAAGTTCATTTTTAAACTAATCTGGTAGAATGTAAGCTTTATTAGAGATCATTAATTAAAAGCAGTATTAGAAGGCATTATGATGTTGGTATCCCAGACTAATTTTTCAAGGGAAGTTAGATCCGACACAATGAGGAGAGAGCCCTCTGAACAGTCAATTTTCAAGATAAAACTCGAGCCCTTAGGAAAACTAGTTTTATCTGCTATGCACTTTAACATTACAAAGAGTACAACTTACCATAGCCTCTAGGTCTTCTAGGTATGTAATTACACATTTTTACTAATAAGCATTAGTGCATATTTACTGTAACTGTATTCTTGATTTTGTTTATCAGTGGTGATCTGTATTGGTAACTGACAAACTCAGCACGAGCACAAATGTTTGTAAAAAAATGGCATGTGTGGAAAAATCATTGATTTATAGGATGGCAGCCTCAATATCTGCAGAGTAATTAAAATTCTTGTACCAGTGGGTAATCAGATGAATTGGATTTCCCTTCAGGACTTGCTTGCATACCCCTTGAAATTGTTGCTAAAGGAATCAGAACCCCCAGACTTCCCATTTTAACAATTTACATTGTAAAATCCCACGCTTAAAACTTCTAGGTTCAGGATCACTATTTAAATCAAAGTTTAAATATGCAGACACTAGATTTTTTTCTTCTTTCAGGTGAATCTTTTTGAAAAAAATAAACACTCCTTTACTTCCACTAGATGAGGTTAACATATTTCCAAGGAGACACTAGTCTTGCAGATGGCTTGAATTAGAGAACTGCTATAGTTATCATTATGCAGCTATTCAAATAGAAAATTTTTAGAACTTGGCAAAAAGGAGAAAAATAATCTGTCTCATATACGCTGCCCAGACTCAATGCAGGCAGGCAGGAAAATGAGAACATGTAAAAATTAAAACACTAAAAATAATCAACCAGAAGAATGCTTGAAAAATTGAAAACGATAAATATGTCTGACATTAAGATATGAAATTAATATATCCAAGATAAAGAAGAAAAGCATAGAGGTAGGGTTATTTACACAGAAAAAAAGACTCCGAAGTCTGAAGGACACACAGGACAGAAGTAATGTTATGTAAAAGTTAAGATCTAGAGGTGAAAAAAGTAATTTTTTTCTTTTGTATTTTTTTCTCCAATTTATTGCACTGTGCTGAACATGGGTCCATATGCATCAGATACACACATCAAACCATACAATGTATGAGAATTCTATTTCAAAGTGTTTATGGATGTAACCACAGGTCATCAAAAAAAAAAAAAAAGAAGAAAACTGCCACTGAAAAAGCTAATGAAAACAAAAATCCTACTAAATGTTATTGTGAGAAACAACATAGCTGCATGAACAGATACACTAGTTTCTGTGCTCAGGGGACCTTGACTCCAATTCTTTTTGGGAGTTAACTAGTAGTGGAAAGGTGTTTAAAATTCTTCATCTGGCTCATACATATAATTGACAACATCACAAAAACAGATCAGAACTGGAAAAAAGGTGTCAATCAGGTGAGAAATTAGTTTAATTTACAGATATGCAAAGACTTTTGCAAGCCTTCCAAAGGTTTTTAATCTCTATATTCTATCTGTGCCATTTACTTTAATGCATTATCTTCTTCTTTAGGCTACAGGCAAACAGAAAAACAAAATAAAAAGCAATTTAAATATAAAATAATAGTCACTGAAAAAGGCCAGATCCAATGGGAGCAGAGGTATGTCAAACCTCATCTGTTTTAAAAATCACAGCAATGTGCAAATGATTCAAATAAAATGGTCTATTTTTAATACAAAGATGTCCTGTCTGCAGAATACGATAATACAAGATAGACCTGAAACCAATCTTAGAATGCTTCACTTACTGATTCTTCCATAAAAAATAACTGCAACAATTAGCAATTTAATACATTTTCATTCATGAGCAATGAAGAGAGATCTTGTTCATATTTGATAAGAGAATAAAGCAAATCTGAGGCAATGTAATTAACCAGTTATACTTCTTATTAAAGTTGTCTTTTCAGTCATAACTGATATTTATAAACTTGCCATCTGAAATAACAGCTTATCTGTTTTCACCACATTGCTTTATTACAGAATGCTGCGTTTATTGTGTGGTTTTGTCAGAAAAATATCAAAGCAAATAAATAATCATACAAAGGCATTCTGTTCTCAAGCTTCCTACTACGGAACCCTATATACATACATATATATAACTGTATGTGGATATATGAACATACATGCTGAAGTCTGGACACAAACATGATACTACGTATGTGCATAACAGTATTTTCTAGATTTCTCGTGGGTCTACTCTTTGCCAAGAAAAAAAAAATCAAATTATAAAGGTGCACTAACCTCGTAATAAAGAACTTTAATGCTAAAAGAGAAAAAAAATCACAAACTACTTAATTTCCATTCTGGACCCCTTTCCATATGTTTTTTATTATCCAGGTATGGCAAGACAATAATTTAAAATGCAGCCCTGAAAAAAAGTAATGGAGAGACTACCAAAGCATACAGATTGATGCCTCCTCCTTTTGAGGATATGTGGAATGGTATTCTGTTTACATTCATTTCATTTTTGAAAGCCACAATAGAATATTCCTCCTATGAGTTGTGAGAATTAGAACCTCCACAGGTGTAAAGGTGATAAGACAAAAAGTGATTTGCCTTGACCTTTCTAAATGGTTTTCTGGAGGTTTTGTTCTGTTGTGTTTTTTAAAAAAGTTTCAAAGGCATTAGAACTAAAAATGGAATGGGAATGATACTCAAAATACTAAGAACTGACAGTTTTCTCCCCGCATCACTTTTCCTAGCAAGTATTTTTAATAACAAAAAATTGCTGCCTTTTTCATTTGAAGCTGAGCTGCAGAAGATTTGATAGTTTCGTTGTTTTCTTTGTTATATAGTATTGATTTCAGGCTTCAAATACCAATACAAACAAATCTGCACCCCAATTAGCTTTCATTAATCAGTTTGTTTCTCTGGGCTATACACCACCACACAGCAGACACCACCTAAGCTACTAACTGAGAGTAGCAATATGCAATTGTAACCAATTAACTTGAAGTGGGACCGAAAAAATACCCCAGAAATTAAAAAAAAAAAAAGCAATGTTATAACCTTAGCCTTCCACTCATTTCTCTCGTGTGCCAAAGAGAATCTAGTTCTGATTTTTAAGTTGGCAATTTTCCTATTGCAGAATTCCTATAATTTTCCAATATGCAGAACAACAGAAGAGAGACAATAAAATACATACAACTGCAATAGATTGCAGGAAAACTGACAGATTTACCCTTTAAGCAAACATTTTGTCTAGAGAGGAATAAAACAGAACATAGGGGTTTATGGATGAAAATATCTATTCCTGATCATTTTCATTACTAGTTAAAAAGAGAAAGGGCAGATATGACTGTAATTTTAATTGTGAGAAGCCACAGCAAAGATCACATGGCAATCGGGAGATCTTAGGTGGCCAACAATGCCTGATCTAGCTTTGAAAGTAGGACAAGGCAGGGCTGGCTGCTCTTAAATCTCAGGTAATTATCTTAAGACCTTCTTCTTCTTTCCCCTTCCCTTCTATTCCCTTCAGCTACAACAATAAAAACTTTTAAATGCATATGCAAATAAATAATCACTTTGATCACTAGAAACTGTTAGTTAACATTGGAATGTTTCAGCTGAGAGAGATTCAGGGAGATTAATTTGTCTTCCACTGTGCACAACAGCTATTCAAAATCCTCTAAAGACCAGGTTGTGTTGTAATGAAGCATATTTACAGCTTGCTTTATATTTTATTTAGCAAGTAAATACTCTGGCATTTTCAAACTGAAGGAATCTTATTTGTTTTCTTGGAACACATCTTTCCAAACACCAGCGTGTGCAGAGAACACTATTTAAAATGTACTCTGTTCACAAGACAAAAATCACTTGGGAAATTCTTGCCATGGGTCTCAGATTCTTGTATCACATTTTAGTGTTCATGGATATTAAATTTTCTACCCAACCATACCCTTAGATTTGGAAGAATATCATGAGTCCTTGCTGACTGCAGCCACCAGTACCTTTTTGCTTTCCAGAGAAACATCCTAGTTAGAACTGCTCATTAGACAACATTTCTTCCACACCTCAAAACCACACCACTAAATGGCCTGTGAAATTTCTAGGGGGCTACACACGATTACTCTTTAAATATCGCAGAGTAAAGCATTAATGAGAGCTGAATATTCATTCAGATTTCAGCACCCTGATTTACAGATGCCACCCTTCAGTGGACAGTTTGATGTTGACCAGGAAAACTTTATACTTAACATTAACATAAACCTACTTAAAAGTAAATTGAAAATGGAAGTACTTTATGCACCATCCAAAATAGACATTACTGTCTCACATACCTACAAGAAGAAGAAATGACAAAGAAATCACATTTAACCTATCAAACTAGGATTATATCTTAAAGGCGTCTCTCTACCTGTATGCAGCTGACTTGCTTTAGATGCTTTCCTGACAAAACCTCCTCAGGGACTCTTGTCTTCCTCAAGTTTCTTTAGTTAGAGAAGCCCATTTGAAAGTGGAGCCTGTTAGCTTTTAGAGTTAATATCTGTTTTGAATTTTTCAAAGAGCTGAGCAGATTTAACACATTCCTCCCCCTTCATTTGTTCTCACATCCCAAACATTTTTAATTGCTGTAAGGAATAGTTATGAAATGTATCCAAATAAATGAAATATCTTGATTATTTTATTCTTTGAGATGCAAATGTTGTTTTCCCCGATCAGACACGCTCTCTTTATCTGACTGAGCAGTGATTTAGTGATCTGCTGACCCCGTGAGAAGTTATGCTTTTGAGCTCTTCTCCCTTACTCATCTGGTAATCAAAGGCTTGCAAGTAGACAAATTCTGCTACAAATTGATAGTGAAAAATGTTTGTATCCACCAAATTTTTATTTTTCATCAACCTGCACATATTGTCCTTTAGATAACCTCCAAATAAGATTAAGTATTTGTTATGCCATGTGTCTTTTCATTGAAACTAGATATAGAGATAAGAAGTCACTTTTAAGTGACAGTAGTTTTGGAATTTAAATCTCTTGAAGGAATATAGTAATATCATCAAAGTCTTCTGTGGAGATGCACACTTTCATGTCTTTAAAGACATCAAATATCATCAACTCAGAGATCTAACTTCCTGCATCACTTCCAGTGTCTAAACCTCCCATAACAGTGCAAGAAGGTATCAATGGGTTCAGGCTAACTGTTTACACTCACGTTATCCCAGACTTTCATATGAATTTGTAGTGCAGATTCTTTTTATTAAACAGTGGGATTAATTATGTGACATTTAGATTATTAGTAGATACGTGCAGAATTACACATTTTATACATATTTACCACATGCAGCTTATTAAAATTCCTCGTGAAGATCACTGTATGCAGCTGAATACCTGCATTAATGTATGCAGGATGAAGCATTTTAGCATAATCCTTATGGAGCATTTCAGTTGCATAAGCTTAAAAATTATGACTTGTTCCGTGATGATGACTAGCAGCCTCATGGACCAAACAGAAGGTGTTATACCCCTGCTAGCAGTCAAGTATTAATCCAGAAAGAACAGAGTATTTTACAAACTCCCAGCTTCCTATTTCAGTCTTAAAGAAACTAGTAAGTTTTTATTCCCCCAGGCCGTAATTAACTAGTAAGTGGAAGAAGCTCATGAATTGAAGATATAACAATCGTGATTTTCGTAATTATGGATAAAATTTTAAACATGGTTCAGATTCAAAGGAAGAAGAAAATTAAGGTTAGACTAAAAAGATTTCAGAGCTAAGACTTTCATAATCCTTATACCAATGTTGTATTGAAGCTTTGCCATTCACTTTAGGGGATAAAAAACACAGCTTAAGAGCCATAGTGTTTAAAAATTAAAGAGGCAAGAAAAGCTAAGTTGAAAAGATCTTTTCTCACATATTTCTAGTCAGTAGACCAAGCAACTGTGCTTTTGTGTACAGGATGCCATCAGAAGAGGTGCCATGAGTTGGAAGATTGTTTCAAAAGACTGCTATTTCAAAACCGAGGGATATAAATCGTGCTCGTAATATGATCAGAAGGAAAGAAAATCCCCGATATGCCCATCTTTGTTCTCAGGAGATCAACTGAATTGCAACTCTGTTTTTCCTCAGCTTGTCACAGAACAGCAAGACAATGTGACTGTAAACATTGGTGACAGCAGCAGGTACTAGCAAGGCTGTAGGAAAGCTTTTAAGTATGACAATTCCAAACTCAGAGTGCCAAATTCTTACCTGGTTCAAACTGGAGATAGTTTCACTGACATAGACAACGTTAAAGTTCCATGCTACCTAAAGGTTTGGCCAGCAGAGTGGAAGCAATTGCCTTCTGTATGGACAACTTTGTCAGTGTGGGGAACACAAAACTGCCAACAGTGCAGGCTGGGGGGCTGAATTGGGACCCTTGTCCTCAGCATTAGGAGAGACAGCGCAGGGGAAAGCAGGCACAGGGTGACCGCTCAGGACCATCTGTCTGCAGCAAACCACTGTCCAAGGAGTGATCCTGCACCTTCCCCTTGCATCAGGACTATGATGATTAAATTGCCAAGAGAGTTGCTTTAGCAACCTGAGCTGAAGGAAGATGCATTTCTCATTTGGCTTGTTTTGTGTTCCCTTTTTGATCATAAACAGAATCACCCTGATCACCGCAATCACTGCATCCAGCTCAAGGGTGCAGACAGATTCAGAGAAAAGAGGGGAGTCACCTCTTTCATCAGCACTTTACCCTGTCATCAACCAGGTAAAATCTCAGCATGAGAGTCTGAGCTGGAAAACAAACCACCGGGTATCTAAAATTATTATAATCTTAAACAAAATCTATTCTCACTTTAAGCTCTCTTTCTGGATTTCATATTCATTAAAGTATATAAAGGAACATAACCTACCCCACAGCTCTCAGCTAGTACTACGTGGAGGGATACTTGACTACCAGCAAGAAAACCTACGAGAGCTGTCTCAAGTGAACATTTTTCTAAATAACATTTTTTGTTAAAATTGTAACCCATCTGTTTAATTATCAGAATAAATTTTTAAGGAAAGCAAAACTACTGCTAAATACCCCTTGAAACATAATTTTCAAGAGACTTTTTATTCCCACAAAATCCCTGATTAATCTTTTCTGTATTATGTTGCTACACAGTTACTAATTTTACTCCCTAGAACAGGACAATTTGTAATATATTTGATTTAAAATGCCATTCAGCTATATTCTAGTATTCTATTATATACTAGTATTGCCATGGGTGTCAAGCACTAACACAAAATAAAAAAGGAAACATTTTTGGAGGCTTTTGACACTTTCAGAAAAGATAAAAAAGTCATTCAACAACATTATCTGATGGGATACATTCACCGATGACAAAGTTAAGTAAGAAAGTAAAATTTGAAAAGTAACACTGAAGGGATATTGCCATCATGTTAAAATGTTTTATTTGCCAAATATTGCATTCATGTTTCATTACCGATTTACCACTCAAGCATAGTAACTGAATGGATTATAGACAGCCATAATTAATTGCAAAAGAGCATACTAGTGTTGAAGGTGTATTATTAGCTATTAAGTTTCAAATAACAAATTATATTTATCAATCACTTACTAAAATGTGCTTTCCTCACACAGATTATCCAATTAGTAGTAGACAAATTGTTTAAGACCCGTTGTTACCAATATTACACAAACAGTTTTTAAAATCACTCTTGAAAGCATTAAAAGGCCAACAGAAAGCAAAGAAAAACCTGACATATTTTTGCTAAATAGCACTTCAATGGAATTACCTAATAACAAAATATTGAAATTTTGGGTCATGCTGCACACTCAGAAGATCAAATAGCTTTATGCTTCTATAGGTAAGAAATGCATTGAAAAATGTTTTTCACTGTATATTCTGAGCTGAGATACAGGCAGCTTCTCTCTGCCACCCAGAACTACAAACAGTAGTACAAACTGCATTTTGAGAAACCAAACACGGTGAAAAAGTACCTGGAAATATAATTTACAGAATGTAGTTTTATTTGTAAAAGAATTTCAATTTCATAAACTCCATAAAATAAATCTTTTTGCTGACTTCATATGGGTACCAAAGGGATGCCTACAAGGGCACATAGAAACTGTGAGCACCCACATCTGACTGGACTCAGGCACCTCTGCAGAAGGATCCTTTTCCCTCCCCAGCAGAGCACTGACCTGTGCTGCCGTGTTGTGCTGAGGGGAAGGACTCACACCTCAAAGAAGTTTTGTCAAGGCTCATTTTGTTATTGTTATTGTGCCAGTGTGAAACGAAACACAGTGACTACAAATGGAAAGCACAATAAAATGATGATATAACCCTGCTATACTTATGAAGCAAAAACTTGATTATGCCAGAAGTTTTCATGAAACAAGGACTGTGAAAACATACAAACCACTTAAAATAAAACACTACAAATAACAAAATAAAAAGTTTAGTGTATTCCAAGTCTTTTTATGCATCTTTCAGCAGTCCATTTAAGTGCCTTTTTTTTATTCCAGAGCTACAACTGACAACAGAAGTAATAAATCTGATAAACTGAACTCCATTCCATCCAAGTGGATGTGGCAGTAATTGTCTTTCTCAAGAGGGACTCCCAGGACAAGAGAAGTCCTAACTTCTAAACCAAATGAACAGGATTACACATTATTGAATTCAGTGACGAAATACCAGCTGACTTCAGTGAACATAAGGCAGCCTCCTAAAGAATTAACACCAAGGCTGTAAGTCTGACAGTAGAACCTGTATTTGTGTTCTTCATTTTTAAATCCCTTATAAACATAACTGGAAAAGGCAGACTTTCTTCTGGAGAACTTCCATAATTTCTCATGGCATCACTTAGGAATGATGAAATATAAACAATGAAAGCAAGGGAATCATCGCTTACACAAGGTAAAAAAATCTGGTCCAATCTCTTTGCAACAAAGCAATTCTTCCAAAATGAAAACAAGTGTCTAAATGCAATACAGCTAGACCACAACACCACAAATGCAAATCAGAAAGGCTTTTAATACACACTCATGGATTAGCAGCTGTACTGACACGTTAAGCATTAAAACTGTGATGGTATTAAAAAAAATAACAAACCAAAACAAAACAAAAACTAAGCCCAAACCCCAAAACCACCCCTCTAGATTTATCCAGACTATTAATAAACATCTAATATACAGAGGTGTATCTGAACTGCGTGCTGCATCTCACTTCTTTCTGAGGGTGTAAAGTCTGCTATAAACTATTCGTAGTATTTTATTTTCTGCAAGTCTCAACCTCAGGAATGAAGAACATGCAGAAATAGCCTGTGAATATGCCATTCCCCTACAAAGAAAAAAGTCACAACATAATTGAAGAGCACTGTGACTATTTCACAAATTGCTGCTGTACCTAGAAATTCTAATCTGCTCAATGGACTACAGGAGTTTATATGACACGTTTTGATAATAGAATGTTCAGCAAACAACTTCTAACTTTTCACCTCGAATTTAATCAGATATTTTTCCAGAAAAATCTTTTGAAACATCATACATGAGAAGGATAATATCTCTAGCACCTCTTCAAATTGTAATTTAAAGATGGAGTATGTCTTGAAAGCAGTTTCTGAAGGTATTCCTGGAAATACCTACCCTATGTTTAATTTTGTCTGTTTCATTTCTCGAGTGGTAACAGATACTGAAACTATAAAAATAATTGATTCTTGAGCGCTGAGAAGTGTTTTTTCTCTGTGTATAATGCATTCAGTTGATGTGCTTATGTTATAGAGATGCCAGTGTGAGCAAGGAATAAAGCACTCGATAAATTTGTTGGCCTGAGCATTTCAGCAGAAGGAGTCATAGTACAAATCTCAGTATTACACCCTTAGGGAACATTAGAAAGATTTTATTTCCTTCCTCAAACATATGAACCAAATGCAAAAGAAGAAAAATCCCTCCTTTTGATTGCACACACACATGTATCTATATCTGATTCTTCTAATATGTATTTGGATTCATTTTTTCTTTAGTTGCAGTGCCCCAGATTGCAAAATCATGTTCTAGGTGAGACTGCAAGTAAGTTTATTGCTATATAATTTATATAATGCAAATATTGTCAGTGCCAAAAGAATTAGCTTCTTTGTTTAGTCAGTTTGTGAAGTATCATCAGCTACACCCATTTCACAATCCCCTAGTGAAGGGAAGAAGGAAAATAGTAATCAGAATGATATGATATTATAATCTCATACTGGATGTTTGAGTGCTATGAAAAGAAACATTTCCCAACGACTTGTGGAAGTTGTGATATTGAAAAAGATGAAAAATCATGAAAAACATTCAGAATGAAAAAAACATTCTGCATTGTGTAAACTGCATCGTGCTGCTGCTTCACTGAATGCAGTGATCTTGAGCCTCTTTGTGTTTCCAGTCTATTCCACCTCAATTCCATAGTAGAGTCAAATCCTGGCGTTGTACTAAAAGATAACCTGAAGCATATATGCAAAATAATTAAGGTGAGAGGATCTTTTTCCAGCTGTCACAGCAAATTAGGATTAAATGCTATCTGTCCAGCAAGCAGATCTTGCAATACTAACATGTGTTACACCCTGAATGTTTAACTTTTTGGAAAGTCTCTTGAAGGAGATGTACAGGATAGAGTATAATGGAGTAAACATTCCAAGCTCTTGGAAATGATGGATGTGTAGAGTACCTTCATACTGCAGCAAGCCACTGACTTTCACACAGAATACAGATAATAGGTAGATCTGCAGCTAATTAGGCTTATTATGAAGGCATCAGCTTGATGCATGAATAAACCATCTGCACCTTGCATGTGCAATGGGCACCTGCTCTCTTTGACCATTCAATGGGAGCTGGGAACACAGGGCAACTGTGAGACATCACTACCAGGCCAAGTCCTCCCTGGTCTGCTGCTGGCTGCCTAAGGAGCCAGCTGTGAATTGGATGAATAGATCTGGAAGCATGTTTTTTCAAGGTCACCACTGGTCTTGTGACCACAGGCAACCCATCATATTATGAGGGAAGGGATAAAAACCAGAAAGTAACCAGTTGGCACTTTATAATTAGATGCTGGAACAATATTGAAGGATGTTAGGGAAAGAGAAGGCTGTAGGTAGGATTGTATCCATGGCCCTGATAGAGGCTATGCACCACTAGGTGGGAAAAACTCCTCAGAGACTGAACCAGTCTTCAGAGCTTTCTTTGAGCCAGGAAAGGTGCACACATCCAGCCAGTAGCTCAAAACTGGACGTTACATTCCATCACATCTCCATGTGTCATGTCCTGTGATTGATGTTCTCATACCCATACATACTGTGCCCGAATGAGGGATCTCAGCCCCCCACCTTTGTTCCTTGCATGCGTGTAGCAAGTAAATACACTCCTATTTGTATGTAAGAACAGTGGGGAAATCTTATTTCAGTGACACTTTCAGAAGACATGTTTCTGAAGCCAAATTGGCATAAGGCAAATCTATTTTTTTGATACTCTGAAGTGGCTCCTTTGCTTATTTACCCCACATACATTTACCCACCCACTGCTCTCACTAGTAGCTCACTGGTATCTCCTTTACTTTCAATATTAAGTTCCTTTAAAAGAAGCTAAATTGGGAACTATTTGATGTCTCCTGAATTAGCTATTTCTAACAGGAACATCATCCTGAAAGGAGCCCAGCCACCCAGGAAACTCTGTCAAATGCAGCAGACATCAAAGAGAAAACGCCGCCTGCCATCCTGTGCTCAGCTCAGCAAGAAGCATTCACCCACCCAGGCTCCGCTTTTCTAAAGCTCTGGCTATTCTAGCATCAGCAATCTAATAGAAAAACACTGCACAAGGTTTTACTGCATTCTGCACATCTCTTTGGAAAGCCAACAGCCTCATCACTACTAGGAAAGCTCTGCTGGAGACAACAAACCGTACCTGTGACACGCAGCAGTTATTCCAGCAGTGGCTGTCACTTCACCACAGAGATTCTTTATGCAGAGTTTTCTCTTCTGCATTACTTTGGCACATGTGTGAATGCTCACTCACGTTAGTATCCAACACAAAAGTAAGCACTGCTGTGGGACTTAAACTTGTACGCATACTGCAAATATATATTGAAGTGAACACATGCAGCCAAGGTAGCTGAAATAAATTCAGGTACCACGGTTCCCTCCCACCTTTCAACAAGAGTACTGAACACATTTTCATGTACGCTCTTGGACCATTTCTGAGCTCTACTTTCAGACAACAAATAGGCTATCTTGACATCTCTCTGATTAGTACTCACACCTCCATACTGCCTGCAGTTTCACCATTCTAGACTATCTTCATTATCTGAAGCAGCAATGACCCCTACTAATCCTGTCAAGAAGTTTGTACAGACTCATGGTAGTCTTGGAGCAATAATCTTGCAGCAGTTCGTGTCTGACATGAGCAAAAACCGTGACTTCAACAAAGAAGAACATCGAACAGACTGAAGCGTTTCTAAGAAGCTGCAGTAAGAACATGAGATAAGGAAACTAGACATCAGTGTACAGGAAAGATAAAGTGATTAAAGGAAGGGTACTCAGGAGTAATAAAACATATTTCTTTTTTTCATTCAGTAGTAATTCCAGGTGGTCTCTGAGATTTCTTGGCATGACACACCTCACACTGCTACCACTGCTACTTGCAATTCCCATTTGGTTATTTATCAGCTTACCTGTCAAAAGACATACAAAAATTTCTTTAGCAAAACCAGATGGTCTCAGACCTATTGCATTAAATAACAGGCCCTTCTTACATTGTAATGCCTGAAATATCACATCTTATAAAGTTGCAGTGGCTGCAAAAATTTGAAGGGTAAAAGGTAGAACTATCCTACTAATCCTTCTTCTGTGTGTAGGCATATGTATAACAAAGAAATGTCATTCCTTTGAGTAGAACGACCAAAAAATCCTTCACTATTTAATTGTAATAGTGTCTGTGTATGCAAGAAAAACATAAAACAAAGTAACAAAGTTTTCTTTCTGGAACCAATATTTGACCTGTCAAGAACAGCACTTGATGTCAGGATTCTGAAGTTGTGGAAGAAGTGAGAGACCAGCAGAGGAAATCTGATAACAGATCAATGAGATTTGCTCCATGCAGTCATAAAAGTACTCAAAATAAGAAACAAGGAAATGGCAAAAAAGAGAAAGAAACAACAGTAGATAGAAAGGAGCTGCTTTCTGAGCCTTCTGTTGTGACCCTGTGAAAAATGAGTGATACAGAATTTTACAGATAAACTTCAGAAACTGTGCATCAAAAGCCAAGGGAGTGAACTGGAATACACTTGAGCATGTATATTTGCCTTCACATACTCAGGAGCTACAACATTCGTTATGCAATATTTGGGGCACTTACTATATTTGTTTGGACTGACACTAATTAAAGGCAGCTTTATCTCCACCATTTTAAGAACTATCGGCATGTGCACTTCTACAGAAAGCAACAGTTCAAATATGCAATCAACTGTGCATTTTCATCTGTCTGCCAAGCAGCTGAAGAGGAATCCCCATCTGGCAGGTAATACAACCATAAGTTACATTTGTTCATTTTTTACAAGCCCATTCTGATCCAGAACAACAGTAATGACTCTGTAACTATATTCTTCTCCTGGTATTCCCCTTTGATTTCTATTATTGCCCATCCATATGGTGTGCCACAAGTAAGACCAGTACCAACTCTTACTTGCCCGGTGTACATTTAAGCTGCCTGTTTACTTGCTGGGATACAACTGTCAGCATGAGGATTACTCAGAAATGGAAGAGTGAATGAACGCTGGCCTTTCCTTCTCCTTTAACAACTCTACTGTTGCGGTGAACAGCAACGAACAGGTCCATGGGACATCTTTGTATCTTGTCTCATTCTAGTGTTCCTGCTATATATACCAATGAATATGCTTCAGGATTCTACAGATTTGTCTCTAAAGGTCTATACAGTAGGAAAAGTATTCTTTTCTAAACTTATTTGCTTGAAATAGTATGCATGTGACATTTATATATCTGCCTGAACAGCTTGGGAACCTCATTCCTACAACAATCATATGAATATTTTGATTGCTGACAACTCGGGAGACAACACAGCATTGTCTCACAGAACTCACTGTGATCAACAGTGCCAAATGCAGACTTCCCAGCACTTAATGCTTAACAGCACAAGTCATGCAAGTCGCAAGAGCCAGAGTGAGGACAGTCGTATGGAACAACCAAGGATTATTGTCCATGTGACAGTACTGAACTGGAGATAAAGCATAATGCAATGTATCACACGCTCTTCTACACTTCAGAAAATCAGGAGCTCTTCAGCCACATCTCACTGATAAACAGGTGTATGGACCATCATCATCAGTATTTATAAAAATGCAGCTTCAGATGAAAGTCATTAGCTTTAAGACATTTCAGGAGATGTTTTAGTAGCCAGTTAACAGCTATGTCACAAATACACCACTATGTCACCTTTAGCCCCACAGTACAACCACAGCCTAGTTTAACTTACCAGCAGAATATGCCCTGCCACATTTGGCTGCTATGATAGAACCCAAAATTAGAATCTTGTGTCTTCATTTTAATTTATATTTAGGCTAAGTTTTACTTTTTGTGAAGAAAACGACAAGAATTATGATAAAATTTTGTAAATTAGAACACCTCATTTGACTTTTTAAGATGTTTAACTCAAAAACATTTGATCTTTTTCCATGCACAAGAAAATACACAGTAGCAACAAATCATACAGAAAACAGAGTCTGGTATGAGGTTCAGCATAGTTACTGGTATGACAGTCTAGATGGGACTAGACTGTGGAAATTCAAGAATTAAAGTATTAGAAGCAAGAGGGATCATACTCAGAAGTCCTTACCTCTTCTAGCTATTTTTACGTACTTTTAACAATAGTTTTCCTGATCAAGAGTCTTAATTTGAAAACAAATAATACCAGTTTTGATCAATGGAATGACAAAAATCATCTTTATACTGGCACAGTGAAGGAAACAGAATTATTGTTGCATTTCAAGCTCAAGTATAGGAAATAGTCACCAACGTAGTAAGACTCCTGGTAGATTCTTATTTGCTGCCATTGTTTTTCTTTACATAAAAATGGCCCTGGCTGTAAACTTAAATTTAAAAGAGGAAAAGAAATAGCACATTTGCTGCTGTGTTGTATTTCGTACTGTTTTATTCATGGATTATTTTTTTTTACCTTACGATTTTAATGGAATTTTTACTGTGACTTTATAGCTGTGTGATTTATAATACATCAAACAAGCCAAATCAATCAGCAAAGGCTTAAAAATCAGCACAGGTTGATATGGCTCCTTTAAAACAAATCATTACAGCTGTTAAGACTCAAACATACATAACAAGGACTGACCACTAATGCAAGTTATTTTAAAATCTCATTTTCTTGGTAAGAAATGCTGCCCTTTTTATATAACTTTTTAATGATCTAATAAAACCACCTGCAGAAATACAACACAAAATATAGTTCTTCCTTTTAAAGCTCTTTAAATATTCTATACCATTCTTTTAAAGGAAACCTATGCATATTCTCATTGCTATTTAAGTATCCAAATTATAGACAGCACAAAGCAGTGCAACTGTGACCAAAAAAAAATTTGAGCTCTTACTTTTAAGACAACGCTTAAAGAAGTCACATAAAGACTTTCAGAAAAGGTATTTTAAAACTCCAGCTGATGTATGCAGGATGAACAAGCCCATTGATGTTCCTCTGCATCTTTTGCGACATCTTTCTGGCAGTGTTTTCCATGCCACATGAAACTTGGCACTAGGAACTCTGCAAACCACAAGATGTTGAAGTTTGGAATGAGCTGCTGCACAAAGACTGAGGGACATGCATTTTGCCTGTTTGAGATATCTTGGCTGGTACTTTATCAGCCTCTAGAACTCTGGAAGCAGAAAATGTTTGGTGCTGTTTGGCAGAGCTGGCTCTTCCTATTCAGGAAAACAGGGAGAGCCAGTTTACTTGGGGAAGCTCTTTTATAACACAGATAGGTAAATCTCAGCCAAAAGAGAGGTATATATACAGTATAGATGGGAGACCAGCAGCCAGTTTTAACAGCAAGAAAAACCAACAGAAAACTTGGTACCCAAAGGGTATGGGTATAGCTGTTTATGAATGTAAGTTATACACAAGCACTGAGATGTATTACCCTCACTTCTTATTAGGATCAATAGACCTATGAATGTTAAATTTCATTTGTTATATTAAAATAAACGTTTTATTAAGGCAGAACTACATTTTGATTGTTATCAATATAATACAATCACCCAATATAAACTGTCAATTTGAATGCCCTACATAATCCTATACATTTTATACCTGTCCTTGGAAGAGTCCCAGCCACCACCTAAGGTCACCTTGAGAACTCAGCAAACTACACAATAAACAGAAAAAAGAACTACTCTTTTCTGATTCCCAGCCCATTCAGTACAACAGATCCACTTTACAACCCATTACAAAGAAGAAAACCAATAACATTTCCTACAAAAGATTCCTCCTTCCACTTTAAGCAGAACATGAATTTATAGCACGCAGAACTCCATTAAGCTTGGTACAAAACTACAATCTATCCTGGCATTTTCCTTTTTGCTATCAGTCCAAGGGATTTGTAAACTGGTGGCTAATGTTGTTCCACAAATATCTGAATAGTCTGAGAATTACACCATCACCTAGACACAGCTAATAGTAATTTACCCTAAATCTAGACCAGAGACACATTTTGTCACCCTTTAGTGTGAGCAGTGCTCACTGGTGCTCTTTACAGCTACAGCAGAAACATTTATAGAGGCTCTGGCTCTGCAGGTAGGGCAGAGATTTTCTTTTTAGCATTATTTTCCATAATTACAGGTAGTTGGGTGGTATTTTGCCGTGCAGAATTTAATTATGATTACTTCACACATTTTTGGCGTCTGGTCAGATCTGAAGGAGCTCATGTAAAGGAGTGCCCACTTATGTGTCTTTCAACACCGAGCTACTAGAGACACTATTTTCTTATTACAAAGTTATTCAGCTTATCAGTGACAGTGAAACAGTGCCAAAATAATAAG
Source organism: Aegotheles bennettii (assembly GCA_013398125.1). Classification (NCBI taxonomy): domain Eukaryota; kingdom Metazoa; phylum Chordata; class Aves; order Caprimulgiformes; family Aegothelidae; genus Aegotheles; species Aegotheles bennettii. The sequence continues at coordinate 200,935 of VZRW01005835.1, read as the reverse complement.
CAAGTTCTTGTATTCAATTTTTAAAGATTTTTTAACTCTTGTCTCATAACATGAATATACCACCATAATGCAGTGAACCCAGAGGTAACAGAAATGTAAGAAAGAAGGAGAGTGTGCATGCATCAGAGATTTCTAGAAGCAATAATATTGCTAAAAAATTGGCATCTAAGACTCTGGAACTTAAAGGTGTTAAGTGGTGAAAATGGTCCTCAGCAATTCTGATGGGCATCTCAGTGTATGTCTGAGTAAGAAACAGAACTGATTTGACTCTTCTAACATTTTACATACTTTGGTTCTGAATTCACTTGTAAAAGAGCAAGTTCTCTTTCATTATTCCTTTCTAGGAAGTTTTCACTATATAATTACATTGTAAGTGCCAGTGAATGATCCAGCTTATGATGGAAGCAAAATGAATAGATTGAAGGAAGGATTAGCAGCTAGTTATATGAATGTTAATGAAAGTAAAGAACTCTTGAATTTACTCCACTCTTATAAAAAAAGCAAAAAATCCCCCACAAACCAAAAAGCCCTCTATAATTCTAAGTATATTGTGTATCATTTTTCTTTGCCTTTTCTCTTGCTTTTCACCTGAAATAATTTGCCTTTTTAATGAAGTTGTGGGGATTAATTTTCTAATTTTTGATGTTTACTGAACACCCATGTCTGCTCAAATCATATTATTTAGAATGTCACGTTTCTTTATGAATGTCTGATCTCTTGTAACTACTGCTGAAAACCTTGTCCCCATCCTTCTTATAGGCCCCCTTCAGGTACTGGAAGGCTGCAATGAGGTCTACTTGGAGCCTTGTCTTTTCCAGGCTGAGCAACCCCAACTCTCTCAGCCTGCCCTCACAGCAGAGCTGCTCCAGCCCTGTGGTTATGTTTTGCTGCCCTTCTCTGGACTCTCTCCAACAGCTCCATGTCTTTTCTGTGCTGACTCCAAAGCTGGACACAATATATATCCTTCCTTCTTCATAAATGCAATCCCACTCTGGTGATTCCTACTAAGGATGCCATCCCATCACAAAGGTATTTTCACACTCCTCGCTGAACGTGTCACAAACCTTAGGAAGAAGGTTTAGGTGCTTATGCACCTAAAATCTCTGCTATAAGCCTGGTCTTGGTTATATGCATAAGCCATAAGAGCCACACCACCATGAGTGTTCATCTTTGTGCACTTTATCCTGTGATGAAGCCAACTGGTGAGGAAGCACAGGACTTGCTGCTGCTGTGCTACAGGATCAATGGACTTGCCCAGACTTGCCCGAGTCAGGGAGGTTGCCTGTGACAGAACCAGCAGTTAGATACAAGCAGATGCTGCCAGATCAGTCATCTCAGCTGCAGTCCACACCCTGCCCATGTCTGAGATCCCTTCAAAACAAAGGATGGGTAGGAAAAAATAAGATTCATTGTCTTGAAGTTGCATGCAGTTGTAGATCCCCTAGACTTGACCGGTGTTTAGGTAAATATTCCATATTATCTCGCTGGGAAGGACAAGGAAATGCATTTCTTTTTTCATCAGTTATATCTTCTTTTATACCAACTCTGTAGGCTTCTGGGTCTGTCTTGCTTTTTTTTCTCCTAGAGGACATAGGGCTCTGGTGCCCTGATCTAAAGATGATTTACAGGTAGTGAGAATAATGTTGTAAAAACACTACAACTCTCAGAATCTCACGTTTTCTTCTTTCAGGTCCTAATGCATAATAAAACATGCTTTATGGCTCTGATAAAAAGCTCGTAAGAGTTCCATGGCAATATCCAGTGACTGCAGGTGAGCTTGACATTTCACAAATACGTCATGTCATATTTGTCTGTCTTTGTTAGATTAAGGAAGCAGCAACTATCCAACTCAAAATCCATGCATTAGTAAAATCGGGCCAAAACTGATATTCGAAACAAAATGTATTTATTGTTTCAACATTTTAACTTCAAGCAATTAAATTATTCATGCCCATCAGAAAACTATCCCAATTCAACATCTGCAGTCTCTGTTTTTTAACATCCAGTTTACTAGTGATAGAGAAAACACTCCTTCTTGTAAAATATTCAGATGCTTCAGATGCCTAATAAAAATGCAGGTGTATTATCTCCATGTTACTTATCTTGAAAGGAGTATGATGTTGAGACAATAAACTGTTTAAAAATAAATCCCTTTCTGACAATCCACAAAACAATGTGAAATGTATTCATCTCCATTTGCCTTCCTTACTGGCAGTAAAACGAATAGATAACATAGTCATCAGAATTACTTTGTCACAATTCCACAGAGGTTTAGTTAATTCTTTTCAAGTCCGTTTTATTAGTCAGGGAGAAAAAATTAAGTCAAATCCTGATTTAAGAAGTGGTAGATTTGAATAAATTACTCTTGTTCTGTGTTCATTGAACTTTAAATGAATTGTTTCACAATCCATTGCCAAGCAACTAGTTAGTATATATCCTTAGGAAGTTCAACAACATACTTTATTAAATTGGTAGGGTGAACAAACAGTTTACTGGGACCTTCAGGCTTGCAAAATGAAGATTTACAAAAGAAGATTTTCCCTCATTAATTCTATCAATCAGTTATAAATAGAAGCTTATGCTGAATAAATTGATAGAATCAAATTAGGTTTGAAAACATTTGTATTTCTGATAATGTATTTGCCCAGGATACTGATGACATTTTAAGACTGTTAAAATATAACAACCCTATCTTTCAGGGTAAGACAACCACAAGAATTAAAGTCAACCTTTCTTAGAAATGCATGCATCCTGAAAAACTGCTAATACAATAGAGATTTGTGTCTAAAAAATTACATTTGAGGAAAAAAAAGTCACAACTTCCTTTTAGAAATGTATTAGCGTGTCTTAGGTTTATTATCTTAGATCTTTGACCCACTGTAGCACGAATATGAGAAATCGTTGCACGCTGAGAATATCTGCATGAGTCAGGATGACGACATTTCCAACAATTTTAAGTATTAAAAAAAGGGTTCTGCCAAAAAAAGGTTTTCAGATTAATTTTTTTGTAAGAGAAAATTTAGAAAAGTTTTAACTTCATTATGTATTTGGAAACAATCTTTCTAACTCTCTAGAGATAAATGAGATTTAGGAGCCTTCCAGCCCTACATGTATTAAATTATTACAGTTTTCACATTTTGGCTCACATTTTGGATAATATGAACATTTTATTCTAGTATAGAAGTTTAAAATCCCCATTTCCTACTGCTTTACATTATGATCTTTACTATTCATAAAACATAGTTTCTGGTTTTGACTGCTAGGCTTGCAAGGGAGTACGTCAGGAAATAACAACCCTTCAGCTCTTTCCAGTAACAAATTCCTACATATAGGAATAATGTGAAAATTCAAATTCTCTTAACTCTGGATTTTAAAAAGCTAAACAGTTAAAGTCATTCCACATTACTTTTGGTAACCACAGGATTAAAGAGGGGTAAAAAGTTCAAGCTCAATCCACTGGACCCACTCCACTCTGTGAAAATAGCCAATTTAGAGCTATTATGAGAAAATAACTTTCATTAAGCTTTCATCATTTGTAGTCTACTACATACCATCTAAGCTTTCTAAAATGTCAACATCTAAAAGTATCATCATTCTTCATTATGCTGGAGGGAAAAAAATAGATCAAATGAAAACAAAGAACTATCACTTTCCTTTCAGATAAGCAGAGAACGCTAAGTATAATTCCACAGCAAAAATGAGTATCTAATGCTTTAGCACTTTGACTTACTCTATTTGTAGTAATAGAAGCAAGAACATACTTGCATGTGAAGTTGTATATATTTGATTGCATCTCTATCTTCTCATCGTTCATGTGAACTTTATTGGATCATCATTTTGTTCTGGTCAAGGACTGCACCACCATTTATCACCCAGGACTAGCCAGGAAATGTTTAGGAAGGAGCTTTGGATATGACTGTATGACAAACATACCTGGTTTGCAGCAATCTTTGGGGCCCAATTTACAAATGGAGATGGCTAAACCTGTGACTTCCGTAAAAGCTCCATATTGTAGGCTCTAACACTCATCTAACATTCACAGAACCATTGAAAACTACGAGGAAATGCATTAATGAAAGCCAAAAATCAATGCCTGGGATAAATCATAGCTGCTAAGCTGCTGGGAAGATGGGAATGCTAAATGAAACAACAGAGAGGAGTAGACTATTTGGAACAGAAACAACAGCAGTGGAGTTAAGGTGCTACTGCACTGAGTCAGCCCTTGCTGCCAGCTTTCTTCATAGTCACTGACTTCAGTGGAATCACTCCTACGAGCAGCGGTTCAATACATAACATTTTTCTGATTAGGGAGAATGAAATAAGAATAGTTTTTCTTTTCCTTAGCCACCAAAATCATTGAAATCTTTCCAAAGATCTTCCAGGATCCAATACTTGAGTTTATATAAAATTCTGTTTAAGTACATCCATTGAGAATTATCCAAATGCAGGATGTTTGGTCGTTTCTTTAAGTGATATACCTCAGCGTTAGAAGTATTCTATATTACTGTAACATAGCTCCCTGAAAAATATAGCCTTCTGGAAAATTTTCAACAGGAAATCCGCTACTAAGCTGTAATGCTGTTTGATGCAAGAAGACTTATTTAGGGTATTAAATATCTGTCTGTTCCAAAGATAATTTCAAATTTCAAACTTCAAGTATTCCTCAAACTCTATAGCTAATACCTCTATTTAGGAAAAATGCAAGATTATGCCAATTCTATGACTATTTTGTAAAGCCAAACTAAATGTTTAAATATTCATTTAAGTGCCAATCACAAATCCCGGCTGATCTGTCCAGGAAATGTATTTCCTAAACCTGTTGCACTGCAGCTGTCCTGGAGGTGTAACTCTCAACCCTGGGGTTCAGCTGCCTGTGATCCAAGGCTTAGCTTTGATGCAGCATAGCTGGGTGACCTTGGCTCAGGTTACCAAGAAAACTGATCAACTGTCAGAAAGAAAGTGTGAGAAAATAAGCTAGAGCCAAGAAAAGAAGAGTAAATCCAGAGTGAGATGGTAGCAGCTACTGGCTCAAGGATGTAAGAGGAAAAATACTGACAGATTATTTTATCAATAGGGTGAATGAAATTAGGGTCACACAAAAGAGACACATAAATATGGAAATTCAAATCATGCTAATAGACAACGAAATGAATCACATATGACTGCAGGAGACATACTGAAAGATTTTGTCTTTAACTCCAGCTCAGTCGGCCTTTCCTTCGTTCAAGCAGCTTAGCATATCCTACCACCAGTTCAGTGCACACACTTGCTAATACTCTTTTAATGTTTCCCTACATATTCAATAGGAAACTTTGAATATTTACAGTTCCTAAGTGGCTGGATATCTACAAGGTTATCCAAGATAATTCACTGATTGTATATTAGATTTTCTTTTTCTCTTTGGTGTTTAAAAAATGTGAGAAAAATTTGACATGTGTTAATTGTAGTCGAACTAGATTCCTGCAAAGGTGAGAAGGTGCAAACTAAGTCTGCACATGCAGAAAATTCTTAGCCTATATAAGAAGCACATATTCAAAGAAGTAGGTATTAGAGATAGACTTCTTCAGTACAGAAAAAAAAAAGAAGAAAAAAATATAAACGTTCTCAGGCAGAAGATCCACAACAACTCTTGGTCCTATCTGAAATATCCATTATTTCTGACCATCAAGGACTCTCCATAAAACTGCAAACTGAAGTGTCTGGAATGGTTCAAACCATTTCTTTCACTTCCATGATTTGAAAAGGTCATTATTTTTCTATCAAGCTTTCACATTGCTTTCATGAAACTCAAATCTTCTCATCCATGTGGCTAAATAACCCTATAAAAAACTCTTGGGAAATCTGGAAACCTACAAGAATGTACCCAGAAGGGTGTCAAGACAGTACCTTGGCCTTTCCATCTCTTTTACATCATATGGAAAAGAACTATTGCCCACCTTCTTCAACATACAGCCAAAACCAGCAACTGAATGACCACCTTTATAAAGTCTGCAATTTTTGCTGTAATTGTTACCTATTTCTTTCCCAACATCAGCTATTAGACCCTGATTTATTCTTTTTATTTTGGTGTTTGGATTTTTCTCTTTTCTTGCTGTAGAACAGTTGCATTTAAATGTTCCTTCAAAGAACATAACTCTACATTAAGGATTTACAGATGTAACATGCAAAACAAAAAAGGAATAAGCACTATATTTTTAACACTACCACCTGCATATAGCTGATGTTTTGCAGCAGGGCCTATCAGGAATGCAGCAGTACATAGTCGGACAGATTAACATTAGTCCTGCCCTTTAAATGCAACTTCATTTTCTTCCACCTAACAAACTGCAAAGAAGTTGTCACAGGAAAATATCAAAGCCTCTAGCACTGAACCCTGCCTGGAGCCCAGGCAAGGGGGTCTTTTTAAATCAGAAATTATACTTAAGAAAATATCCTCTTTCAGTACGTGTGGGCAGAGACAGTGATTGTCATGTGCTAAAGACTATGCTATCAAAGAGGAGATTGAAGACATACTATGATTGAAATGCCGAAAAAACTACCTTCACAGAGGGGCTGAGATTCCAGCTAAGGATGACAGAAGATCTCTCATTTACTATATAAATAATTCCTGTTCATTCCATTTTACTGGTATCTTTAATAAAGATCTACAAATGAGAACCACAGGTGACAAAGATTTTTTTAAATCTGCACTATCTACCAGCTGAACATTTCTTTACAAGAGATCACATTTATTTATGAGAGATCATTGCTGAGATGCTAAGAGATAGAACTGTGGCTACGCCGAAATGCTGCATCCCCAGAAGAGGTGCAGAGTCTAGCAACATTGGTAAGGACAGTGATTAAAGTTCTCTCGAAACCCTGTTGCCATGATAACACAAATAATCCAGCACAAGGACAGATTTTTATAAATGGTGTCTCAGTGTGGTTGCAATATGCATTTCTGGTGACACCAGATAATAGATTCATGGTTAAAAATAGATATCAATACTGAAAATCTCAAAATGCATAGATTACAGATGAGTAACACACATTTATATCTAAAAAGTACCTGCACTTTTCTCTAGCAGCTAGGGTGCTGAATCTTACCTGTTCACGTTTCAAACTAATTTACAAATCCCTGTGTACCAGCACAATTTCTCTGTTCACTCATAGGTTCGTATGCCAGTGAGACATGTTTCAACCACTAGCTACAGAAAAAACTACCAGGTATACATAGGCACCAAACCTGCACTTTAATCTGATTTCCTAGATCACAATTATTTCTTTAGTAAGAGCTTCCCAGCATAACTGAACTCCCTGTGAGCAGCGTGTGTGTAGCATTAGGGACAATTGTTACAATCTTTAAAGGTACTTTGAAGCCTAGTGAACTCCATCAATTATATGGCTAGAGCTAATGTAAAGTTTCCAGATGTAGCACGAATACTTAGAGCAAGAATAGGTTTGAGATTGACAAACGTCTTCCTGAAAACTGATACTTACAGATAAAAGTGTGGAAAAACAAGACAACTCTCAACAGTTTGTCCTATAAAATTCAGAATATGAAGTAGCTTTCTGAGAGTACTTTCTATTTTGGCTTTAATAGGCTAAAGACAGCATCCTCAAAAGCTTTTCCAATACGGAATGACAAAAGGGAATACTTGCTAAATGAATCCAAAGAACTCCTCTGCTTCTGGTAAACAGTAGAACTAATTTTCTTTTAAACAAGAAGAAACATAAAATGAGAAACAGAATTGGATAAACAACGAATCTGTACTGAACTTGATGTTAACAGTAATCCTTTATGATAATTTAAGAGATAGTAAACAATGAAAGCAATGTTAGAAAATTGTAGTCTTAAAGTAAGGGAAATCACTCATCTGGTTTATATTGATAAGGATTAAATTTATATACTGTTGGGAGCTCTGCAAGCAGCACAGCATTGAATTTGTATTAGTTACATACACATGCCAGGGAGAAAAAAGTGTTTGTAGCAGGAAAGGAAAAAACTCTTGTATCACTTACTCCAGTTGATAGAAAATTATAATTTCTCTAGCAAACTTGTATGCAATTCACAATCTGTGCAGATGACTTTCTGAAGAACATTTCAAAACTTGTAAATTCTGAGCACGCACAAATGAAACTCTCTCTTTGTTTGCTTTTGTAACCCTCTTCATCTTTGGGGATTGGAGAGGAAGGTAAAAATTAGAAGGAAAGAAAAAATATTGCAAGTAGGACTGCAAATAGAAAAGCAAGGACACTGGCAGCCAACTTGGGAGCAATTGCATCTCTGATCAATTACAGAAGCAGTCCTTACAGGCTGGTGCAGTAACAGCGACAACGCTGAAGCCAGCAGTCACCTGTGCCTCCTTGCACCCAGAGGTGCCATATTTCTTTCATGAAAAACCAGCTGAGCTTCATCCTGTGAGATCTCTCCATGCTCATTTGGTGCCAACTTAAACTTAGAGGGTTATATATTAGAATCCCTGCCCTATCCTTTGTCAAAGATGCTTGTTGACTTCCCAAAATCTCTTCATCTGTTTAAATAATCAGGTCCCAAGAGGGCTAAATCCTATCCCTGAAAGAAGGGTAACCTCTTTAGCACCACTTGTCATCTGCTGACACAATCTGTTTGTACAATAGTTAAGGCCATAGAAAGACTTCCACTAATGGAAAGTCTTAGGTTTTTTTTTTTCCCTTCAGTATTCCTATCATATGCCAAAAAGGGTAAAGAAATTCTCCTTCAGTATACTACAAAATAATGTTTGGCTCAGTCACCTTGTGGCTGTGTGCTAGACTTGTGAAAAGGCACTCCAATCAATTATTAATCTGCAAACCTTTCAATCTAAAATCCAGCTTTCTTTACTGTTTCAAAATATACTTAGCTTTATCTTTTCAAAGCCACATGTTAAAGAACAGCCATACAAAGATTCATCCAACTCTGTATCATGTCCCTAACAGTGACCAACAAAGAAGGGACCCCACAACATACTGCCCTACAGTTTTCCCTCAGCTTCTGATTCAACTGTCTCCTGAACAAGAGACACTACTTTGTATTAAAGTTCCCAGTGGATTTTTTTATAACTTCAAAGTGGCAAAGAAATTCCAGACTTTAACTATAATTGGGTATTTTTATTATTCTGAACTTTCCTGATGCCAGCTGAACTTGACGCCTTTCAGTTTTGGTTCTGGAAAGCAGTGATTAGTTCCTCCCCAGCCTCTTTTTCCGTTGCACACGTGGGTTTACAGAGTTCCACCACATCACATCTCCGTTCAGCTGCCCTTTTCTCAGTTTGAGGAATTCTGTTTCATGCACTCACCCCTCAGACAGCAGTAGCTCCACACCTCTGGTCATTCTCTCTACTTACCTGCAACTTCTCATTACACTGCCCTTCTCGAGCCTACAGGAAAAGCAGTAACAAGCGCCCCAGGCAGCGTCCATTCTTAAGTTAGTGCTGGTTTGGAATTATTTGTAATGCGCAGAGCAGCACTTTTATGTAGCCTGGCCTTGCTGAGGGGATTAAGTGTAAATTTCTGCAAAGTTACTTCTGCAGAAATAGCACATATTGATGTACAGCATACTTTGCCTGGCATTTTCTCAGCCTTTCATTCTAACCCTGTATTTTGGGAAGCTTCTCCACTCTACAGCTTGATCTGATGCAACCAACAGGGCAAGGGAGGTTGATTCTTCACCTCTACTCCACTCTCATGCAACCCCACCTAGAGTACTGTGTCCAGTCCTGGAGTATCCAACACAAGAAGGACATGGAGCTGCTGGAGTGAGTCTAGAGGAGGCCATGGAGATGCTCAAAGGGCTGAAGCACCTCTGGTATGGAGACAGGCTGAGAGAGTTGGGGTTGTTCAGCCCGGAGAAGAGAAGGCTCCAGGGAGACCTTAGAGCACCTTCCAGTATCTGAAGGGGCTACAGGAAAGCTGGAGAGGGACTTTTTACAAAAGCATGGAGTGATAGGACAAGGGGGAATGGTTTCAATTGAAAGGTGGTAGATTTAGACTGGATATTAGGAAGAAATTATTTACTGTGAGGGTAGTAAGACACTACAACAGGTTATCCAGGGAGGCTGTGGATGCCCCTCCCTGGCAGTGTTCAAAGCCAGGTTGGATGGGGCTTGGAGCAACCTGGTCTAGTGGAAGGTGTTCATGACCATGGCAGAGAGGTTGGAACTACATTGATCTTTAAGGTCCCTTCCAATCCAACCCATTCTGTGATTCTTTGGTCGTGGACCTAATTGAGTGTTTTGTGACCAGTACAAGATGCCTCCTTTAACCACAGAATCTTGCTTTAGGGGATGCAGAGCTAGACCTTCAGCAATGCCTGCAATAACTGGTCCTGCTTTTACTATCATGATGAGAGAACTTTTTTGCTGATTGGGATTTTTGCTCTCACTTCTCTGATCTGTCTAGCATATACACAGCTGACATCTCATAGACTTAACTATTTACTGTGTGGCACAATTAATACCATTGACACAGGATGTCCTTTCATAATTTGGATACAAAGAGATTACATTTCCAATTTTAGTAAATGTTTTTTGGTCTCATTTTGAGATAAACTGATATAACAAAACGTTTTCAGGGTACTTGCCCTCCTTGGACTTCAGAAAACTCTAAGATACCAGTTAGATCAAATTTATGGATGCTGAAAAGCCAGGGATTTTAAACATGCTTTTCCTGAGAAGATGCCCCTTTTTTTTATGCCCTGTTCTAGTATTATGGGAGAAAAAAAACATACAAAACTGCTTACCCGATAGGGGAGACAGCACCAAAAGCAAGATTTAATGACTTTTTGTCAATTTATATTTTCAGGAAAGAATAGGTGAGTAACAGAAATACTGAAATATTTAAAAAAAAACCCCTTTCACCCTCCAATTTAATTCCAGGGTGTCACGCTGCCACTCTGTTTTCCCATTTCAAAACATGACACCCAGTGTGCATAACCATTTAGCAGCAAGGGTAGAGTATATGCATTTGTTTAGTTCTTTGTATTTTAACGAAGAACATTAATTACTAAAATTCCTAACCAACTCATTTAATCAAATGCAATCTGATTTCTGATCACTTGAACACATAATCAGCCTCACACTTCTGCCTACTTGAGAATTATTGATTTTGTCTATCAACCCAAATAGAAGTCCAGGTGATGCATATAATAATTACCACAGCTAATGTGATTACTGCATGTGAACTGATTACTATAATTAGGAAGTGGTGATTTGTATTACAAGGAAAAGGAAAAGTAAATTGCCCTGTAGGTTTTAAGGAAAAACTACAACAACAAAAAAGACAAAAAAAGGATCTGTAGTTGTAATTATAATTATACAGTCTTGTGTTAAAATATGTAAAGAAATCTATTCTCTGCACAAAGTTAAAATATTTTTCCTACAGAAATAATATTCAGCAACATATTGTTAAGAATAAGTTATCAAAGAAATAGAAGAAAATTCTATGTAGGCTTCCTATCAATGATCTTGAATAGGATACCTTTCTAAATTTATAAAATACTGACATAAATAACTTTTCCATTCCAACAGATTATATTGCTTAAAACACTCCTGTATACTGTATTTTAATGTCTTGGATAAACACCAAACATCTCCAATTGTGCTATGTTTTCCTTTTTATAGCGAACCGTTCGATGTTTTTTAGATGTTATTACTAAAGAATCAATACCAAGAATTTGACTTATGAAGTTTTACACACCATATTTCACTAAGAATCAACTGGACATAAACCAGATTTCCTTGGGACTTACCCCCACATATGCCCAGAAGATAAACCAGTGCCCCATAAGCATTTTCTATACAGTATTTTATAATTCCATGCAATTTATCAAACAAAAAGCTTAGCTGGGAATTGTGAAAGATGGCAATAGTGATAGAGATTTTATTACACCATGCATTGCTCATTCCACAGGCAGGAACACTCCCACGATCAGAGTGTTGAAAACTGCCCTCAATCACTCACAACTTGACTTGGTAAATGATGGATAGGTCCATTGGGCTGAAAAATTTGCTCATTACTTGCATCTATTCTGTACCATGCCTTAGGTTTAGAGTAACCAATCCAATTTTGGCACCCAGGAAGAAATTCTACTGTTACATGCAGCTGGTTGTCTACACGTTCAAGGTATTTTAAATAAGAGAGGCAATGAAGGAAAGAGAGAGAGGGACAGAAAAAAGATTCAGTCTGTGTTAGGGCCTGATCTGTAAAGTGATGACAAAGCAGCTTCCTTTCTCCCACCGTATCTTTATCTTGTAAGACTGTGAGTTAGCTGGAGAATAGCCTTTCTTTTGCTTGCTTTGCATGTCTATAGTGTCTGATATAATTAAACACTTATTCAGAGCTTCTCAATGCTTCTGTAATACTGATAATATGCAATCATAAATAAATTAAAATGAATAAAAAAAATTATATCAAAATAGGAATTGAAAACTAGTTCATGGGGTTTTTTCCAACTGTGCCACTGTGTTTTCATGTACAGCAAGAAGTAGTAAATACGACTGTATACTTCCAAAACAATTGGAGTTGCTCCAGTCCCTGAATTTTTAATGGTCATTTCTACAAGTGATTAGCAGGAAATCGTAGAAAAAAACAATGAAATATTAACATACTTCTAATATTATTAGAGAATCACTAAATATTTCCAAATAACTAAAGATATTGACTGAATAATATAGCAAGGACATAAATCTCCTAGGAGCTTAAGACTTTCTGCTTGACTTCACAGCCTAAGAAGTTCTATGCTTAAAGGACAGAGGACTTCAACCAAAGATTTTTTTTTCCCCAGAAAACTTTTATTTAGTATCTGGACATTTTTCTACTTTCTTTACTCTTACTGCACATTTATCAGAATGAGGACAAAAATCTATCTAAGAGAAAAGTACCCTAGAAATTGTAAAGACTTTCACCCAAGGTTAGGTGCTGTTTTTCACCCTCACCACAGTAACCATTGCAACTTCTGTAAAGAATATAGACATAATTCTTAAAGAAGAATGAACGTTGGTCTGCTTACTCATAGCACTGAAGTTTCACTACTGCTTTGTATAAAGTTATATTACTGTTTCCATTACAGTCTTTCATTTCTAAATCAATACACAATAAAGGAAAAGCATCTCCTCTTCTTCCTTTTTTTTTTTGCTATTCTTCTGTACAAAAGGCAGGACAAGTGATCTTACAGGAAAACCTGTTTTATTTAAATGTAAAGGTGATTAACTTGAAGGAGGAAGGGAAACATGTAGAGAATAAAGAAAGTAAAAAATGCCCAGATAATAAATGTAAGTTTTCTGGGGGAAAAAAACAGTTTTCTAAGAAACTGTATTTGCTGTATGTCTTTTTAATACAATGGATACAGGCAGCAGAGAAAGAAAGGATTAAAGCAGAAAGCTCATTCTTATTTTATAAACTAAATGCTAGAAAAGAAAGTGCACATATTAAAACCTTACACTGCACTCCAAGGGGAATTACAAATGCATGCCATAGCCCTCTTGTCAAAGGAATATAAACAAAACTAATTAGCTGAACTATGTTTTCATTGTAAATTTTGTCAGGAAGTCATTAAAGCTGTTTTCACAATAATACATTCAGATCTGTGGAAAACTCAGCCCTCTTGATTCATTATCATTGCAATTGACAGGGCTGCATGTTTGGGATACTCATTACCTTGAATGAATGCACAGATCCTATAGTGCAGTGTCCCTTCCTTCCGCAGAGCAACATTCACCTACATTCTTCAGCTTAACAATGTAAAAGTAACAGCTACTGCAATTTCAAATACATGTCCAGATAAGGCAAAGAAAAATTATTTCTAAGCTTAGCTCTATTTTACAATATTTCTATTTGCAGAGGCATATGAAGAACGCACTTGACTGTAGTCCAACTCAAAAACTTAACTGATAAATGATAGAAAGGCTAAATCCTATGAGAGACAAGAAAACACTAGCTTTAGGAAGGCTTTTGAGAGTCTACCATACCATACTGGTAAATTGAGGTGATATGGATTGGATGGACCTGTACTACTGGGCTCAGAAGCTTGGCCAATGATTTGAACTACAGCTGGCAGCCACTTATATGTGGTGTTACTCAGAGGTTAATACTGGAGCTAATACCATTTGAGATACCCATCAACAACTTGAAAGAAAGGATGGAGGACACCTTCAGCAAGTTTGGAAATGACACCCAGTTGGAGAGAGAAGCTAATGTGCTGGAGGGCAGAGCTGGCTATCCACTCTTGCTCAGGACTTGCTGCCTTCCAAGGGAATTACAGCATGGGAAGTTATTGTGAATAGAATTTTCTAGGTGACATCAGTGTTTAGCAAAAACTAAAATATTCACCTCGATTGTTTTCTACTTGCTCACGTTATATTTGCAATGCCAAATTTAGACTTAGGATAGCTGCAGACTATCACAGAAGGAATCTAGATTCCAAGGCAAAGACTTTTTAAAGTGACTGGAAAATGTAACCTGTAGTGGCAATCCTTGCTGTGAAAAGATCCCTTCATAACTCTTTTTTTCCTCCTTAGTAGCTTTTAGAAGAAGCCTATAAATTAACACAAAATCAAAACCAAACATCAGCCCATTTTTCTCTCACTTTCCTCCTTAAGCAGAATATTTCCTTGGAGAATCAAACAATAAGTGATCTATGTAACATTGTAATCCTCTAACTGTAGTCTATATCCCTCCCTCTGGTTGGGTATTTAAATAAAATGTGAAAGGAATCACTTCGTAAACTAAGAAGATGCCTTTTTCCCTGGTGCCACATACCTCCAAAGCCGGTTTCGCAGAAGCAATGAACCATCTCCTTAAGGCTATCCATTTATTTACATAACACATTCGCATCTTGCAGACTTTTGAAAGGAGGTCTCCTAAAAGTTTCTATCTATCTCAAAATAATATACACTAAGCTATGCTGATTCAGTTGTTAACATTTTACAGACTAGCATATATTTCTCACTCTCCAAAATGCCAAAATTTCTTCCAGAGGTGGGACAAAACTAAATTACCTTTTCAATGGTCATAAAAGTAGCACTACATCTACTCTGTTTTAGCGCTTGCAGCTGTCCAGTCATGCCTCTGGTTCTTATATTTGCCAACAAAGGAATAGGTGCTATTTGTTAGAGACTTCAAGTGAAGGAAATCTCACAGAGGCATTTCCTACTACGTTCTTCTTTCATCTGCCTGTTTGAAATGTTTCAATTTGCATTTTTACAATCTTTTTCCTCGACTGAAATTTAACATATTAAAAAAATATTAACAATAAAAATGAAAATAGAAGTTCTGGCTTGAAGAAAGATGTTTCAAAAGTAGAGAGGATCAAAACTCTTCAAACTTTTTGAGGTAAGAAATGTTTATTTCACCATCACTGGATTATCATGTTAGAAACAACTTCTTACAAATGCATATGGTCCCTCTTAGCACAAAATGTCATTACAAGAAATTCTGAAATTTCTGCTTGCAACTCTGTACAGAAGAAATACACAATGCAAACAGGCACTTGCATATTAAATATAATGGGTTTAAGCTGTCTTTTGAATTTCCTGGATCACTTCAAGACTCCTTTCTTCATCTGTTTTTTCCCATCATAGGTTTAAATCCTCTTTAGTTTATTTCCAGATTAAATATTTTTATAAAAATCTCACCATCTGCAACTCTCATCTCCAAAAAGGAAGATAAATATGTTTGTAAAAGCAGGATTACTTATGAGGATTTGGAAAGGAATTGCATACACAGAAAATTAGGAAAAGATGTAGTCACCTGTCCCTGAAAACAAAAATAAATAAAAAAAAAATCACCTTCTTGTTTTTGAACTCAATTCTATTTTTAACTGGGGAGATTAAAAACTGATTTTCAGCACCATGAGAACTGCTGGATACAAAAAAGGGAAAACCAGAAGCACTTGCATCTGCTTTTGCTTTGAAAAAGGATGAGTTCTATCACCAGGGTGACTGAGTATTGAAAGACCAAATGAAATATTATGGAAACAAGGGGAAAATACTTTTTCCACTGACATTTATTTTTATGTAAAAGTTAAGGGATGACTTGTCTCAAATCTACTCGAATTCTTAGCCTGAAAAATAGGGAAGACAAGAAGATGAGCTGAAGATCAGTTGTACAAACTTCATCAACTGACTAGTAGAATGTAAATTCATTCAACCTATGAAAAGACTCCCCATTAGGCCTTCACAGGTTATGTAGTCACAAGGTATCTTGACTTGTTTTATCTTGATAAAATCACATTCTCTATGTAGCTCAACTTAGGCTATGTATGATTACCTATGGCAATTGGTTTGACACATTCTCTAGCAACAGGCAAAATGCTTTACAAGTTAAAGGTACATCCATAGGATTTAATCCAGATCAGTTCAACCCCAGTTTACTGCAAAATCCACTAGGAGTTTGTTTTTCATAAAAATCTACAGATTTCTATATATTAAAAAAAAAATTCTCCCAAAATAATTTACAAGCTCACATATGACATTGTGTAGGTCAGAAAGATCAAGCCACTGAGTTCAGGAATACGACTGGACTCACATCAACACGTTCAACCATATTAGTCTGACCTATTGGTCTTCTACCTTAGCACCCTGTTCACCTGGGAGAAGTAAGAGCTGAGTGACTGTTTTCAGTCCAAGTGCCAACTTTCAATCTTTCTCCTTTTTTTTTTCTCAGACTCTTTTCTTTCCAGTTTAGCCTACCTCCTCTAAAAACAAGTTACATGTCCTTACCAACTTCAGAAGTGTCCAAGAACAACCAAGTGAGTTAGCCTAATTGAATTATTTTGTTTTTTCTGAAGTATGTTAAGTCGCAAGCCTTTGTTTTGGTATCATAACCTCAGGCTACAGTAAATGAATTCTCGCTACCTTTGAAAGGAGAGATGAAGTGAAAATCCCCAAGTGCAAAATCAAACAGAAAAGAAAGCCTCTTCTGGTTTGCTTGAAATATACATCCTGTCCTGTTGTTCCTTTAATGTTTCCTTTTATGATAAGAATCAGTGAAGGGCACGTAGAGGGGTTTTTCTCCCCCTTCTACAAGCACCAGTTTATTACAAAAGCATATTGATGACTGCAAACCATTGTAACTTGGATTCATCCACTTGTTTACATCAGATCAATCCACTTATTTATGTGTCAGATCAGACAAGAGCAGGTTTTCTTCTTTGGCTTCCCACACGCTCCTAACATTTTAACACATTTTGGAGCTTTGCTATGAAGCCTCCTGTGGTTAGTTTGTTGATATTGGATTCCTTTTTTAAATTTTTTTTCTTAAGCTAAGCAGTCTGGTTGGCATTCAGCTGAAACTAATGAAGAATGATTTTTAAATTGCCAATGCGTCATTATCTAAGACGAACACTTAGAAACAAACCAGGTCTCTGCACTTAGTCACTCATTTCACAGCTCAGAACTGTTCCACCACTTAAACTGCCTTGACATGTGGAAACATTTGCAAATGCCCACAGGCTTCCAAAGAGTTCCTCCCCAGATCAAACTAAATCTCAGGCAATGAAACAGCTCTTTTTAACAGTAGCTACTTTCTAATCAACTCTAAGCACCCTCACCCTCCCAAAGCCCCCCACAACCCATCTGGAAATAAAAAAGAAACCTTTAGGTTATAGTGAGAGATCTGATAATTTACAAGCTACGAGGTGAAGTTCACTAATTAAGAAATACATAATTGAAAAGTCAGGAACAGAATTTAGGTGGGTTTTTTTTTTTAATAAGAGGAATCCTTTTGTGCTTCTGTTCAGAAAACAAATGTTAGAGTTTACAGTTGAAATTCTCCATTTGAGAATACAACACACCTGCAGTTGGCAGCAATGTTAAGTGCACCACAGGGCATCTCAGCCCAACTTCATCTTGGTTAGAAAATTTGCCAGTACACAAAGTGAGAAGTTTTTGTATGATCATCAGTGTGTAACACCATTACAGATGCCCTAAGTTGTCTTGGCTGGACACCAAACACCAACCAAGAAGGGCACAGATCTCCTGTAGATCCCATGTAAGACCTGTTATCCCCACACCCATGTTCTGGATATCCTCAGGCAGCAAAAACAGCACTATGTAGTATTTATCAGAAATATAAGTAAAATAATAATTCTAAAGACACACACAACCCCATCCCCACACCTTCCTTCCCTCAGTCCTGCTCCACTGTTCATGGAAACACTGAGTATATGCCTACACTGCAATGAGAGCAAAGCTGAAAGCTTCCTGAAGAAAACACTGGGGACAAAAATATCTCCTCCCTAGAAACGGTCAGAAAATTACAGAATACTATACTGATGTTCTATACCTCTCAGTAAACTTGTCAGAGTTTAGCCTGAGAAAAGTAGGCAAGGCAAGAAGTGCTTTCTGCAGTATGAAAACAATGGCAAATATTAAAGCTTGAACAATAATGCTGCTTTATGTAACAAATATTCTCAAGTTTCAGTTGTTGGGGGGGGAGGGGGGGAGAAGGGGAAACATGTAAACTTTAAAGCCTTAGCAAAGGCCTTTAAAACTGTATGATATTAAGAGAAAGCTGTAGGTTGTTGTGAGATGCATCTGAACTATTTTAAAACAACTCAGAGTCTGAGTGGGTAATAGGCAAACACCTGGTAAATGTTTTAGCTTTTTAAAATATGAAGTTTTCCACTCCGAAGAACAACACAAAGGTGCTATGCTAATGAACACCATTAGAAGTCATAAACAAAACCAGTGATCATTAATTCACAGAAAAATAAAAATTCCACCTCTATATATCCAAGTGGAGCCTTACGTAACATGATCAAAACTCACACGGGGTTAAACTGAAGGTCTCTGGTATCTCAGCCATATCCCTGAGCATCAATTGCAGATGCTAACAGAACAACATAGAAAGGATGTAGAGGTATTTCCTACCTTATAATGGCAAAGGGTCAGGGTACCCACACCTGAGATTCGTAACTCAGACTTTGAGAAACAGGTGGTTGCGTTTTAAACTCTAGAAATCAGTAAAAATTGTAAACAGTACTTTTACTTCTCATCTCATTACAAACCAAAAGTGCTAAAAAACATCTTTAGCTATCACAATAACTTGTGATTTTACAGTCTTCCCAATACTCAAAATTTTGCTATATTGCTTTTAAATTGGATGAGAGCTTTGAGCTACTACACCTAGAAGTAAATTCAACTAAATGCTCTCTTTTACATATTTTAAAGAAAAGCTCAGAAAATTCCCATTCTATTTTGAACTCACTATCTGACGTTATATTCAAAAACCTGCAGGAAACAATGGAGTTTGCTGTAAGAGTCTATTTAATGAGCCATAAAATATAGCAGTATTCAGCACTATTTAAACTTAATTTTAGTAGTTTTTCTAAATTCTGTTTTCTTTTTGCATGGTTTGAAACCTGTAGAACAAGAAAGACAGACTGGTAATAAAAAAGGACTTCCGTACACTTCTTTTAATTAGTGTTGGTGCAATCAGTTAAAGCTTTCTAATACAAAAATAAATTATAGTGGTTAATATAGCTTGATATACTCTAATTAATATAATTTGCAATTCTAATTCTGCTTGACTAAAGCTTTTAGTAAGAGCGTGACATTTCTATAAATAAATAGGCTCTTTGCAGGAACTTTGATGATTTTATGTCAATCCACAAATAACAGAGCCAATCTGCCAACTTCTTGTAATTACAGTTATTCAATATTATGTGTTTGGACATCGAAGAATGTAAATGTTCATTTCAGAAGATTGTCTGCTTTACAGTGACAGAAAGTATCAATAATTAATCAATATGTATTGAGCTTATTGCTTTAGACCAGTGTATTATGAGCACTGTCATATTTTAGAGCTTATTCTAGTCTGCACTATAATAAATATATTCACATTTAAATCGGTAGTAAAATTACTATTCCCAGTTGGTTGGGGTTTTTTTAATTAACAATTATCAGTCAAAACTCTTCCCCCTCACATCTCACTTCTACCAGCAGCCAAGTTGATGGGGAACTCACAACACACACTTCAAAATGTGAGAGAGTCAACCTTCAGGCTTTCAGACCTTGGTATACTTGCCCTGAGATAACTTTCAGGCTTTCACCACCCTGAGGCAATTTTCCTATTGTCTTCAAAATAATCTGAAAACACAGGAAGCATGTTTCTAATATATTTGTATATAAATATATTAACTAGCATAAAATCCTAGAGTAGCCTCTCATGTGCTAAACAAACACATTTAATAGTATTTTTAACTTGTTCACAAAGTAGTGAGTTTGGTAGAGACACATGGCTATTTGTTGAGGTCCCTTACTGGAGATACAGCAGAGTTTAAAGCAGCTCTGCAGTTCCCTGTTCATGTTTCTTCCCAAACATCACTTCTCTTTTCCTCAGTTCAGGTTTCTGAACCAACACCAGCTCTTGTTTCATCCTTGTTAGCAACAAGTCAGGAGGAGGCGAGGTGCACTGGAGACTAGGGCAGTGGTTAGCTGTTCCCTTTGGAGAGCTAAACAAGAGAATTATTTATTCTGGGAAGGGAGGGAGCAGATAGATATGCTTTTTATAGGAAGCTGTGCCCAAGTATTCCTAGGAGTTAAAGCACTCAGATAAAAGCAGCTTGCAGTGTACAAACTAGACGCTGAGAATCCATCTTTGGCTGCGTATTCCCAAATTTCTTGCTCTTTCAGACCAGCACACCTTTCAGCTGTTATGTTTGCAAAAAGTTTTTTTTTCCATTGGCCATACGTAGATTTATTTGGGAAGGAGTCTAGTGCTGACACAAAGCAACATTCTTGCATATTTCAAAAACTCCAGGATAAAAAGCTACCATCATTTATTTTTCAGCTTTTTTCATTAGTCAGCGTTGGGCATAACCACACACACAAAACCACAGAAGTACAGACTCCAGCTTTTACTCTGAAATACAGAAGTAGTTTAAAGTAACAGGTTGTCACCAGTTGTCACCTTTCTGGTCTCAAAAGAATGAAGAGCTGAAAAAAATAGAAAATCCATTTGACTATCCATCCATGAAGGGAGAGGTTAATACTGGTCTGCTCAAGGTAAATAAGTTTTGGGTATCGAATCACAGATTAAAAAAAAAGGTCTTCATAAATTTGAGATCGTTTCTTTGGAATAATTAATGTTTTTCATTATCCTCCATTGATCAACTTCAACTATATTCAGTGGTGAAACCAGGACCACTATCTGTAAGCCTTGCAAAGTTTGAGATGTGTCAATTCCATGCAGGAAAATTTCAGATTAGCAGACACAATATCAATAGAAAGCTTTGAAATATATTAAGGAGAAATAAGAGTATTGGTAATCAGATATTTACGTATTTATTTATTTATTTTCTTAATATTCACCTTGTCTAAGATATAAAAAATGTTTTCATCCTGGAGATGGGTAAATACTAAAGATAAAACTGCACAAAGACTTCTCTATGCCTGGGGAAAAATAATACCGACAGATATTGGTACTATCAGTACAATTGCTGTCCTGCTGTTTTAATCTGTTTTCAACAGGATTGTTGCACAGTAGTCCATGGAAAATAGCTGCTGCAGTTTGCTGACTTTCAAATGCTTTTTGTTCTAAGTGGGTTTTGCTGTTAGTTTTCTGTTCCTCTGTTTTAAAGCTGGAGGGTCAGTTACAGCAAATTCAGCAGACACATAGAAAGAGCATAAACCACCGATGAGTAGTCCCTATTCCTGCCTGGGCAGTAAGATGTATTCTGGCTACAGAAATTGGCTACATGGGAACAAACATTTCCAAAAGTTATAAAAACTCTCTTGAAAAGTACCATCATTAATCTGCTGTTATGTCTATACAAGTCATTCTATGTCTGTATAAAAGAAGCACATATAATTCACTCTTTCATCAAATCCTCTTAAGTCAACATTAAGTTCTCTTATATCATGGAGCTCTTTATTGTACCCACTAGCGTATGTCACATTAAAGACACTGATGAGATGTATCTAAGAGATATTATGATCCTAAATTGTCCTATTAACATTCTGATTTCAAATCTAAGATGTAAATACTTTAGAGCAAGAAAGAATTCAGCTCTTTCTCACTTCGTGTCAGATATTTGAAAAATGTGTCAATGACAACCAAACATTCACCTCAGATTCGTCTAGTTGTCAGGTAGTATCAATCTAAATATTAAATATACCTTTACTCCTCAACCACAGTCTGTAGCTATAATTTTCTGGCAGTTAAGCATGAAACACCATCTAATGCACTAGGATATTTCAATACTATGTGTAAGCTTGGCTTCACCCATCAAATAATATGTAAGATACTTCAAAAAACCCAGAGACAGCATAGTCAAAGATACAGAACACTTTGTCTACTAGGAACAGCTAGCAAACAACTCCTCTTCTGCCAGAAGAGTTAACTGCAGGTGTGTGATGTGAAACCTTTAAACTGAGTGTCACTGAGAAGGCCAAGATTGCCTCTTTACTGTGTTTTCTTTGTACTGGAGTAAGAGTAGAAGATCTTCTGGGGGGCATCAAGGGAAACTACCAAGTAATGAGTGAAAAACAAAACAAGTTGCTTGTTCAGACACCCTGTAGTTAAACTGCAGAAATCATTGATGCAGAATGTTATGGATGTTGTGGGTTCAAAATAAACTGGACTAATTTATGAAAGGAAAATCCACTAAATGCTATAAGAACCAAAGGCATAACAAAGACACACTATCATAAGCTGAGAATTACTTCTACCTTTCCCACTTTTTTCCTTCTCTAGAAAGATGCTGGTTTAGATACAGATGAGAAACGCCATCTCATTTTAGACTAGAAGCTCTTCTAGTTTGCAATGCCTGAAATACATCAGCCATAGCTTGCTTTTACATTTTCCTTTTATTCATCAGTCTAGTTCTCAGACCCAAACAGCTGGTGAAAAATGTGTGTTGGGGGTGGGTGGGGAGTGAGAAATAGAGAGTTATTCAAAGAACCATTACTTCTTCCACAGCATAACTAATGGCTTCTAACAAAATCATTTCACTGAACAGGAAGTTCATTATCAAGTTTCTGTTCTTCTGGCCAAATTGTGTACCATGCTACCATACAATAAAATAATACTATTGGGCAGTAAAAGAATTCTAAGGATTCCTTTCTCCTTATCCACTGCCTACTGCTCTACAAGGGCATCGGGGGTTCTTTGTCCTCTGCCTACAGCAATTCCTCATCTAGCTTGATTATGGACAAAATGAAGTTTCATTGCATATTTTTGAGCTACAAGAAAAGAAGTTTATAGCTGCTAAATTTATATTATTGTGTAGTCCAAAATGCTGTTTTGTGAGTGAGAACAACCTTCTATTCTTCATTCAAGGATGCCTCCCTGGTTTAAAGCACTGAGTAAACTGTATGTTCTCTAGCTCAGACGAAGGTAAAACAATCATGCCACAGGCAATGCACTTTGGAAAACAAATGCTTGAAAGAGGCAGTTCTTTCATCAAAGAGCATCTTCAGTTATCCAACATTATTTCAGGGACTACTGCATATTGAAAATATCTGCTGTTCTGAAAGGTTAGAATGACATGTCTTTGCATGCAGTTAAAAGAACAAAGGGATTCCTTGTGAGACCAGCAGCACACTCACACACAGAGCTGAAATGGACAATGAGTTTTGGATGGGTAAAAGCATATAATAGCCCTGAATTACAATATACAATGAAAATGCATTTGGGGTTTGTCTTCACTACCCATCAATCTTCCCCTGCAGATTTTAATATGCACGTGTCAGTCCTCTCAAGCTAAAAATGCAGTAAAGTTGAACTCCAAGTGAAGTTTAGAGCTGATCTCACAACTTGTGTGCTTTCTTCGGTGTGGTCTCTTAACACCAGGTTCCTAATGTGGCAGACACCTTGTGGCAAAAAACTTTTTTTTTTTCCCTTTTTTTCTCCCAGTAAAAACAAACCCTTGGAAGTAAATTAATGAAGAACCAAATGGCAAAGCAGATCGGATTGTTACTACCAAATGGTGTTTCAAACACAATCTAATTAGGTGATAAAATGGACCAAGATTCTGTGATTCTGTGACTCAAATGAATTTACAGTTGATCCCTTCTAACACTAATAACCCAGCCCTAGATACTGATATAAGTCTGGTTTAGAGCAGTACTCTTAGAAAAGGCAAACCTCAGAGATGTATGGCCACAATGCATGCTCAGTTCAGGTTACATCATAAGTGGCAGAGGTCCCAATCTGGTAAATCTCCACTTTTTGCAGTATCCCTACTCTCCTCCTGTGATGAAGTTTTGTAGTTGTGGGATATCAAAGAACCAAGACAAAGAACATAGAAGCTAAATAAGATTTGCTAGAATTAACATTTGCAGGAGAATTGGAACTGTATTTTTTCAAAACTATTAACTAATTCTGGCTTTCAGCTGTGTTCTCAAGGTCTAAATCCAGACTGAAAGCTTGAAAACAATAGTCTAATTTCCATTAAACAGTAAAGTTCTTCTGTCATATTACTTTATGTCCTCTGTGCTAATTAGTCTCCCAAATTAATTCTAAATGCATGTACATGGCAGAGTAAATCAGCTGATGCTATACTCAGTTTAGAATTTTAAGTGTCATACTTACTCGAATTAAAAGCTTTAGTCCTCAAGGACTATAAAATGAAATATAAATTAATCACAATTTGTAAAATAAAACTTTGTATATTATTTTCCTTTACCATCTGTCTAGGTTTTGTTTCTTCAACCAAACTGCCAAAGATTAATTTTCTTCGGGGCAGTATAACTTTAAAACGATTATTCCAACAGCAGAGCAGCACACTCCAGAAATACACAACATGCACACTTCAGCCTTATGTCAGAGTAGTGATAAATAGTGTACTTGCCATGTGAAGAATGGAAAGTGAAATCCACTTCTCTAACAAATAGCATTTCAGTAGCTTTAATAGCAAGAGTGATACGAAAGCTTGGCAAAAGACAGATGTAGTTTTTGGTACATTAAAATGCTGACATATTCAGCTCACCACTGTTACTACACTTATTTCTTAACTGAATTTTTTTACAGTTTCTAAATCCTGATCTTCAAATTAGTGGGCCACATTTTTTTCTCCTGCAGCCATTTTAAGAGGTCTTAACACAAAAAATGGAGGACTACTTGTGTAATAAAGATGAACTACTGCAAATTTGCCACATGAACTGTCAGTACATACAGTCAAAATAAAATATGGTGCACCCTCTCACATGCAGAGTGGACAAGAAAACTGAAAGGTTACAGTGTGGTAAGTTGATTTTATTAAAACAAGTCGAGACAGCTGCTCCTACTACCCTGGAAGGTCCATTTCAAATGGGTCCATCTTCTTGAAACACCCTGTACACTAAATAAATCAAAATAAAGATGAACTTCCAGACAAAGCACACCAAAAGAGGTGGAGCTCTCATTGAACACTGGGGTTCTTTGAACTATGGTTGTGTTTGAGCAAGGGCTTCAGAATCAGTTTTACAAATATTCTATACAGTAAAACAAATAGGCTCTAGAAAAGGAAGATAAACTTGCACTTCCTTCTTACCAATGTGCAGACAACATGAACAGCTTTAAGAAACTTAGCAAAGAATCAGTTTTTAAAAGATTCCACACATTATATAATGGAAATTAGGAATAGACTTACTTTATTCATGTATTGTTACTTACTGCTATCTCAGACATATGGTCTGAATGTATTTGCACAGAGATACTTCTCTCCTATTTATGTTTCTCTATGCAAAAACTACAATCAGAGATGCAAACTGAGGTCCTTTTTAGATGTATTTCTAGACAGAGGAAAGTGATAGGTTTACAAAGTAAATGAACACTACATCCACAATAAAAAATAATCACTACCTGTTAATCTGCAATGGAGAATGCACAAGTGCTTTGAGCACGTGGTGTACAGGTAATACAGAACTGGACAATCATAGTCACTGGAGAAGCAGAAAGACCCACTAGAAGGATCAGTGCCAATAGCCAAACTGCACTGACAAAATGCATTAGGAATGAGGATGCTTGCAAAGTTATACACAAACTCTTACAGAATTTGGTGAATTATGCATGTACTAATCTAAACTGTCTACTTTTAAGCTAAGGAAAACAAAAAAACAAAGGAACATCCACACTAGAAAACATCAGCCAAAGCTTTGTGCCCCCACATATTAAATCAGATTAGTAGAACATCAATAGTAAATTAAGATAAACGATGAAACAGCAACACATTATTAGAGGTACTTTTAAAATCTTTCGAAAGTGTATATCAACATGAACAGCTATTCACTGAAGTGAATCAAGCATGGAAAACAGTGCCTAGTAGAAGCAGACTTCCTTTTCTCTCCACTGCATCTCATCAGGGGAATTGATAAGCAATCTTGTAAAGCACAACGCAGCCACAGTTTCAGCAAGATATGATAAATATCGGACAGCAGTGACTTAGAGCTCCTTACTGGTACAGAACAACTTCAAGGATAAAAGTAGAAATTTATCTCCACCTCTGTGTCTGTGAGTGTACAATATGAGAGGGTGTCGCTGTGAACAGGAGTTTCTGAGATTGTACTTATTTAATAATACAATGAACATGGGCCACAGAAACCCTCGACTTTCAAATCCTCTACAATCTATTAAAGAATCCAGTATTTAAACTTTGCAATTCTTACTTTTTAAAAATTACAAAGTCTATTCTTAGTTTTCAATTCCAACCATGCATAAATCTGTATTAAGTTGTTTTGAGTGACTTCTCTGATTTATCTGGCTTTGGAAAAAAAAAGTGATGAAAAAGCCAACAGCTTTGATCTTTATTTTAAAAGTAAGGAGCTTAAAAAAAAATCGTAATAATATAATCCAAAATGATGGCACCAAATAAAACTGAAATCTTATCTAGCCTACTGCATCATCTTATCAAGCATCATAGATAAAAATATAACTTTACATCAAATAAAGAAGGAAAAGAAAAAAAAGACAATGCAACTATAAGGACTTATGCAATAGCCCTTCCTTTAATAATAGCACACATTAGCATAAAATATATTATTAATTACTTTTTCTATTTATCTTTTATGGTAATTGAAGAATAAAATATAATGTAAAATATCATTTACTACATAAAACATAATACACTTCTCCTTGCTCCCTTTTTGTTATTGTTATTTCTGCTCCTGTCTGCTTGAATTGCATGCTTTGGCTGGAAGTCATCTGTATTTTTATTTATTTGTATACTAACAGTAGTGGTCATACTACATGACACAACATGTTGCCAGGATGTTAAAGTTGGTCTTTCTTGATAAGGACATAGACTGCATGAAATGAGGGAAAAGTGAGAGAGTGTTGAAGGGGGGGAAAGCTACACAGTTGTCATTCTTTTACTGATAGTCTGCAGTATTTTACTCCCAGAGTTTCTATTAGTCCTTCTTGAAAATTTATTGAATTATAGCCAAAAAACCTAGGAAGCAAGGATAGTCTTCAAGTTTGGTCAGAAATACCAGATGCCAAAAATTGACTGCAAGCCCTAGAATGGCTAAGGGTGCCTTTACAATCTACTTTTGGACATTAGAGGTGTACCATCTGCAAAATGAAGAGATAAGAAATTAGGAAGTAAAAAAAATTACTGTTTTCTTCAAAAAGTCAAGCAACAAGCTGTGGAAGAGTCCACAGGTTCACTTCTCCTCAGATAACCTTTTCACCTTTCCTGAAGTATTTGCAAAGCTAGAAAAGACCATGATTTAGGTTAATTCAGTGAAATGAGAGAAAGGTCATATTTGCATGAGAAAACAGTTAGGTGAGATGAGCCATCAGAAGAAATAAACTACTACATCTGCACCAAAACTTACAGGTAGGACAGTAAATAGGAGATTTCTCTTTCCTAAAAGTACTACAAACAGCAGCTAAAGATACTTTGAACACAATTATTTTTTAAAAGTATACTTTTACAGAGTAATTGTGTCAAATGTGGTCTGTCAAAATTCACATTAGAAACAAGATTATATTTTCCTACACACATCATTACTGTTTCTAAACAAGGTTTATTTTATTTTCTAGTTTCCTTTTAGAAATCCTTGGAATACAGATGCAAAACAAAATCAGTAAAAATTCCATAAACAGCCTGTTTGCCAGCCTCTCAAACTGAACTATATGAATCAAAAGTAAATTGTTTCACATCTAGCTTATAAAGACTTCACTTTGCACATTTAACAAATCCTTCCATGACCATATTAACTTCAGTACTTAAGCACAGATCCAGCGGACAAATTACACATTACCCTGGACACATTCATGTCCCAGATTGCACAGGAAAATTAGGCTGCAAGTGATCAAGTCCTGCCCATTATTTACTTAATTTATTTGTTAACAATGAGAAAATCCACTTATACTAATGAGAAAAATTCTAAACCAGAAATATACCCCTCCCCATCCAAAGGAAGAAGTGGGTGGTGGGAGGGTGGGAAGTAAACCTCATACACTTCAATAGATTGAGTTACTTCTGTGATTCTCTTATCTCTTAGCCTGCAGATGGATGGAGCATTTAATGAAAAACAACAGTCCCCTCATCTTAAAGCAACAAAGAATGACCAACTTCTTAACGAGAGACCGATGAAATACCTCAGAAGTGCTGTGATCATCTCCTGTGTCATTTCCAACCACAGCCTCACAAAATGCCCCAATTTTATCAAAATAGGCTCTCCATTTCTTAAATGTATTTCTTCATTAATTAATCTGTTGACATTCAGTTACTATTTAAAATTAATAAAATCATTACTTCATTAGCAAAATTCATAGCTGTAGTACTGAAAGGCACTGTGCTATTTATCATTCTATAATTTTTAGGAACACAAGTGCTGAATCCTAGCACAGGCTCACAAATCCAGCACGGTGGCTCTTTCTTCTCTCTGCATTCCCAGAAGCTTCTAACTATGCATGGCAAAAACTAGAGAAGACCACCTGCTTTGAATCTCTCCTCTTTGGATATTTTTCAGAGTGCCAAACTTTGAGCAGACCCCCACTATTAGAAGAGGACTTTTGCAAAGCAAAGATACAGAATTTCACTTGTTTTACAGAATACAACGCACAAATCTCAGGTTCCATGGAGATATTGCTGATGATGTTTCTGTCAGCTTCTCAGATTTTAACTATTTTAACTATTTCTCATTGTTTTTCAATTTGTCACCAATTTGCATGAAGTAAAATGCTCACTTCCTTAATTAATTCACAATGAGTAGTGGTCACATAATTCTCTTTAAGCCTTCTTGTTCTGCCTGCCACTGCACCATCTAATCCGCCCATTGCTTCTGTACCTTTAACCTATCTTCTAACTCAACAGTAACCATGACTTCCCTTATCTCCTTCTCTAAAGGTTGTCCTATTGATTCAGAGCATTGTATTTTAAACAATGTTTCAGTCTTCTGCTTTTCTCTTTCAGTCTCACTCTTACTAAGACCCAAACCTGTCTTAATGTGCAATACTTCTCTGCTCCATGCACCCTATACTATCTATTTCCACACACACTTCAGTGCCATCAGTTCTGAGTGCTCCACGTGTCAAGAATCACATGCTATTTTGGATGGTACACACAAATTTCCATCTGGTTTTGGCTCATGAAAGTTTTTCCAACTCTGTCCCAAAGGTGAAATGAAAATAGTCAAGATCTGAGAATTTTAAATGCTTTTATTTGACTTCTCTTCACATTTTGAGTTTCGGACATAATATGCATTTTTATTTATGCATGACACAAAACTATTTTCTCCTGCAATTGATACAAACTCCAAAGTATCATTTTCCTCTCTTCTGAATCTCTTGCATTACATTCATTTATGAATTGCTGAGCTGCATCTGTTAGCAATGTTTCAAATACTGGGATTCTTTTCATCACTGACAAGTACAGGAACAACGCACATTATTTCAGTTATAACAACGTAATGCATTTTACTAGTCCAAGGGACACATTTGTTTACCAAGTCTATATGATACCTCTGGTTGTTGAACCATTTTTACTAAGGAATATAGTATGCAATACTTTTATGATCTACAGAATAAGAGGCAGAATGAGACCTTAATAGTCATTATAACTAAGCTCAAAGAGGAGACAAATTAGATTGACTGGTACTGGGCTTGCTACTTGTTGATCTTGAAATCCCAAACACCAGAAATGCCATAAAGGACATGAAGTCACACTTTCTAAAGAAGTAATGTAGCTGCTCAAGTAACACACTAAAAACTTCAACTACTTCCAGCTACATTATATTGAAGACATAATAATAATGTGATAGACTGATGATACTAGGAGTGAGTGATATTAGCATTACAGAGAAGATTATACTGTGTTATAGGTAATTCCAAGAAAATGATGCAACTTCTAAGGAGAAGAAACAAGCTAAATATATCCACAGTGCCATAACAAAGAGTTAATCCCACTGTGAAAACACACCATGGAGTTGCAGTGTTGAGGACACAACACTTATAATAGAGAATTTCAGAGTGCTCATTCTGCATTATTTTCTACTAATGCTCAAGATTATTCAAAAGAGTAAGGTCACACTGATGACAATTCTTTTCACAGAAGAAGATAAATGTGTGACTAACACTAGGCCACTGGGTCGCTTTGACTCAAAAAAGGAGAATAAAAATAGAGCCTTCTCAAAACCAGATCCAGAAATTAAGTAATAGGAAAAGTGCAGGTCAAAGAATGAACACATTTGAAATTCTATAAACTGGAAAACCACTGTGTGTTTCTTAATATTTGTAGTCACAATTTGGTTTTCTGACTGCATATTTGGATTCGTGATACCCAATAGGTTTCTGTGCCATGGAGTCAGAGGACATTAAAATACAAAGATTACACGTTAAGTCACTTAAAGTCCTCCTATACGTGCTAAAGGATCAATGGTGGAGCACTGCATTTCAGATTACCTGGTACTGAATCATACTTAATACAGACAAGCACTAAATGTGTGACACGTTGCAAATTAATTCTCGTAAAACCTCTAGGCTTCCCAACTAGGAGTTCCTTTATTCCTACACACAGTGAGCAGGTGTATTTGGACTTAACAAAACAAACTAACAAAAAACCCACCCAAACCACATACAGCACTTATCAGATGTGAATGGAGCTTCTTAAAACTCTGCATCCTTAGATATGTTATCAAAGGTTTTTCATGTTCAGAGATTAAAAAATTGTATTTTGTAACATCTTTAAGGATGCCATGAATTAATTTTTCCAGGCATGACCGTTATACTGAGGTATAGCTGATCTATTACATGTATGGCTACAAAATTCAGCCTGTTGGGAACCTGCTTGGCATGTGGAAGTATAAACAAACACAGAGGATGTAAAAGGAAAAATAATCGAAAGAATTTGCTATCTCCTACGTTTTATGGGCAGGACTCAGTCCTTAAAGAAAGGTAGAAAAAACAACTCTTGTTCTAAGGACACATCTAGGTGTCCACTCTTCTCCTCTGTGGGTATGCAGTGCAAACAAGCAGAGGGCATTCGCATTTTGAAGCATTTAGGTGTTAAACTGAGACACAAGGGTAACCAAGCCAAGCAGTTAAAGATTTGCTTATGGTTGAGTACCCAAGGAGCTCCAGAAATGAGAACTGAGAATTCCAGTTTTATGACAGCTCGTTCCACTAAACGTAGCTACACAAGTAGCCCAAAAAGAGTCTTCTTATCATTATACACAAGTTGTTTCAACTATTTTCTAGTTGTAAGTAAATATTATTCCACTTTAAAGTTAAAACTATTGTTTTTATTGAGTATTGCAACGAGGTCTCCACTGTCAGGCTAATATTATAGTTTATCCATGAAGCATTCCCAGCCTCTGTCTGTGTCTGCTTTCTGATTACTGTCTGGTCAGTTAATTTCTACAGCTTTTCAACTGGCACTAATCAGGAATTAAAAGCCGCCATCAGCTTTGCTAGATATAGATTCCTACCCCTTGTTAGAAAGGATTTTCAAAATAGGCAATTCTTGGCCTTTTCTGATTATCGACAGACAAGCACATAATCCACTCGCTAGTATTTAGGAAGTCAAGCAGTGAAATAAATGATGTTGATTATAATCTACTGCTCTTTTTTAAAAATCAAGAAATAAAGGAAAAAAACTTCAATGTTCTAATCCTGAGACATCTGTTTTGGGGTTGTTTTTTTTTTATCTTTAATTCAACAGGAAAATGGATTTGGGTGAAGATGAAAACACCGGGCAGGAATGCAATATAGCCCTTCTTAGATTATACATTTACAATGGCCAGTACATTTTCTGTCTAACAGTTCCTTTTGTGGCAAGTAAATAAAGACATTTCGGTCAAGTTTGCTAGGATTAAGATGGTGATTAAAGAGACTGTGCAGTTTTTAATGGGTAGATTTCAGGGAGAGGGAGGGGGAGAGACCTATGAGACAGACTGGATGGGAAAAATCTTCTTTTGAGTTGTTTTTCCAGGTGAGGAAGCTCACAATAAGCCTTTTGACTAGCCTATAACCATCAAAAGAAAGATCACTGAGCAACAGAAGTTCCTTTATGACACCAATAATAGAGTAGTTACAAGTTTGGATACATTATCATTCACAATTCACCCACATATTCCTATTGAAACTTTCAGCACCATTGCTGGTTCTCAGTTTTCACTCAGATAACCACTTTAAATTGCTCTACTTGCTACTTTTGCCTAAAATAATGAATTAAGTGGGTTTGCATAACTCTCCTCAATATCATATCAACCAACAGAGCTACTGAAAATCCAAAATCTTCTGAATTGTCTCTGAATCTACCTGAATATATTTTCTGTTGTCAGGATCATTGCTCTGTCAGATCACACAGACAGGATTTGGGACGAGAACTGTGACAAACAACAAGGAAAGATCACTGAGGGTAGGCAGGCTAAATATGTTAATAATAAGATATCAACAACAACGTCAAAAAAGTATTACATAAATACAAATACTTTTAAGAAACAGTTATTTTGAAGACTCAAAATTGACTCTTTGATAATATTACATATTGAGTGAATCCCAGGCTGAGAGCAGAAGCCTTAAAAGATGCAGACACAGGATGAAACCATAAGCTACAGAAATATAAATGTAGATGACCAGTTGTGAATAAACATGGAATGCAACCTCAACAGAAATTTGCTTCCGGGCATAACAAAAGCAATGACAAAAACAAGGTTGTGTGCATGGCTTAATTGTGCTAATGAAGCCATTAGTTATGCTATCAGAAAGCTGTATCCTACAGTATTGGTAAAAAACAAAATTCTCCTGTTGGAGAAATTTCTGATCTCGAAGGATGGCAAGAAAAAAGGAACCTGTTGTGAAACATTGACTAGCTGTTGGTAGGGGTCACACACTCAAATCCTTACATAACAACGGATGGACCCAGACAGCCTTGTCTGTAAATTTTGTATGCAAACCTGAAGCAAACAAAACACTAATTCTCTTTCTGCCTTATTTCACATTAAGATATGAAGAATCGATCTCCCTAAGAGCCTGTACTCCTACATTTGCAAGCTTTTTGTTCACTTTAAAGGGAAAGCATTAGCTTGTGTCAGGGCTAGTACTCCACTGTTGGTGCTCAGCTTGGTATCCCACCCGCAAAGCTTGTGAATTTGGATGCAACACAGAGAAAGCAGAGGACAGTAGAGTAAGGATGTAGAATTGTGAATCATCAGTACCATGATGGCCTTTAAACTCCTCATATTGATATATATTATCTAGAGGGAGACAGAAATGGAAATAAGGACAGGACAATGATGAAAATGCACTGAAAGAGCAGCAGAGGATAGAAGAGGAAATGACATTCTGTTGAATAACACGATAAAGAAATGATCAGAGAACCAGGAGGAGGATGAGCAGGTAACCTAGTGAGGAAAGTCATGACACTACTGTGAAGGTTTTGAAGTTGTATTTTCAAATCTGTTCAATAGCAGTTGTAACTGCAGATACTCAGTGAAGTAACTCCATAGTGGCAGAATTTCAGTCAATTTTGCATTTTATTTTATCAAATTATTTTTATTAACATTTTAAACTGAAAATTTATTTAGCAGGATAGTTCCTGGCTGTTTGAAAAGAACCTGCACTATTTATAGTTCATCTCTATGTAATATGGATTTTGTGAATTACACTGGATAGAAGAAACATTAAAGGCAGTAGTCCTGAACACTTTTTTGTATTTGTTCACTTTATTAGACCTGGCACTTAAAATATGTATTAATAATAGCACATATCTATAAACTCCTATTAATGTTGGCATATTCCCTGCATGTAGTGAGTAGATATACAATACCAGGGTTGTGCAAGACCTGCCCTAAAATGAGTGCAATGTAATTCAGAACATTAATTCAAAACTTCACACACACGGCACAGCCATGTAACTTGACTGGCTGATGAAAAAGGAAAATGCTTCTAGTAGCCTGAAAGAGAGTAAGACTGGCTTATATTAAATAAAATGATAGCCTGAAAAGTTTTACTGACAATCATAAATGCTTCAACAAAGGAGTACGAACTGTTCCCAGAACTACAAGTGGTTTTAAAATGATGATCACTGATAACTGACAGAAAGGAGTAGAAAGCAGTAAAGAAATAAAAGGATAACAAGAAATATTTGAAATCATTGCTTGTATTTCCTTTTGTTCCCATATGCTCTCAGACCACAAAAGGTGAATGTGATGTTGAACCCAAATGTATTGCTTTCTGTTTGGCCTCTGCTATGCACTCATTATTGCAGGAAGCTCAGATTCACAGCAGAATACCAATGCTTTTCTGGTGTCACCCCTTCCCTCTTCGTGTTTCATGAAGGTATGATTCTCCTCTTCCTTAACCTAGATTTACACCAGTAAAACCCTCTTGATTTCAGTAGAACTTCTTTTGATTTGTCAGTAGCATGAACACAAGAATCAAATCATCTTTTCTAGGTTTGTGTACCCCCAAAAAAATTGCTTCTCAAGTGGACATCCTTCTGTTGTCAATACAGCACATAAAGTATACTGCTTGGCAAATGGGAAAATACAAGTCTGAATTATTTAGTGTATCAGACTTGGCTGGAGTTCTAGAGAAAGCACCTCAAGTACAATGCACTGCATCCCTATTTTATACACCATTGAACAGAACATCTACAAATTGCCCTGGAACTCGCGTACTGCCATAGGGTTAACTGACATTATTCCTGGGCTGTGGTTACTTCTAATGCTCTGCTAATCGTTCTGTGCTCTAACATGCTCTGGAGGAAAATCTGTATGTTCCCACAAAGTCAAAGAAGTCCCACTAATGGAATTAAGTGAAAGGAATATAATGTATTTTTGTCAATGTGAGTCCCTTAAGCTAAACTTTGAAGGGTGAAGCACATGTATTATTCAATAGAAAAGCTTTAATTAGTGTTTCTTTAAAATTACTCTTAGAAAGGACTAAAAGAATCAAAATAGTCCATCAAGATTGTTGAAAATGTGGCTAAGTAAATCTACAATAAGCTAGCATGACTGTACTGAAGCACTTGAAATCTACCTGAAAGCTAAGTAAAGACAAGTGACAGTAAATCAAATTCACTTCACAGAATATTCAAGTTCTTTCCCATGGTGTACATGACAGTAATTTTAATCAAGGTTTGGCATTCATTTTTTTTCTAGGCTATAATAATATTATCTAAGAATCCTGAATGTAGACTATAAAGTGCATTTTAAACAGCAGTAACTTGAAGCCTGGAGCGGGAAAATTATTAGTTTATTTTAAATTAGCCTGTGCAGAAAAAAAATGCAAATATCTCCCATTTGGAGATATTGATTTCCACCCAGCCTGATGTGTGACTATAATTGCTTTAACAGACCACTGTCTACAGCTTGTAAACTTGAATCAACGTACATCCTTCTTTTGCTAGAAGATCCGAAAGTGTATTGATTCAAAGTCATCTCTTAAATTGAGATAATCTTTTTGAGATTTCAAATTTAATTTGTTGATTGCCCCTAAGTGACATGAGTTCAACACCATCATCAGATGAGTCAAACTGCCCTTGACAGTTCTGACACTTGAAATGGTTGATTTTGCACTGACTGATTCACTGGCAATGGACTCATTATCTGTAGTGCTATGTGGAACTTGGACGACTCAATTCTGACCTAGGTAGTTTTCATCTGCTTCTGAGCAGTGGATTGCTGCGCACCCCTACTGAGTTTCAAAGTAATTTTTGCTTTTGTATTTCCTAATTGTATGCTTTTCATTTCCTATCAGTCTCCTTGTGAGGCTCCTTTGTGCTGCAGCCAGCAGGTGACACCCTGTACATGGTTCCCTAGAGAGAATCATTGTCACTTTGAACTACTTATCCAGGGGCTGCCTAGTGCTAAGTTTCACTTCCAACTAGTATTTAATGTCCTCCCTCTCCTGCTCCACAGAGAAAATAATTTATCATACAAACAAAGTAAAATATAAGTATTAAGTCTCTGATTTAGCTTTATAAACCTGACCATGCACTCCAATGTATGATGTATGCTAAGGCTGGACTGCCGAGTGGGGCACCTGATTAGATATTTCATTCTTCTTTCTGCCAGCTTAACTCTTTAAAAAAGTCATAATCACTGAACTCACTTACTCGCTGCTAGTTAATTAACATAGTGGCAATATTGGTCTTTCAGACTCTGTGCTATTACCATGGTTCAGGAAGGCACGATTCTGAACTTTTTCAACTATTTGAACTCTGCAGGTGACACGCACAGCAAACCCCTGAATTATTCAATGTGTGTGTGATGGCCCCACTCGACCTTTTACTTGTTTGTAACATTGCTAGCTTCTTAGTCTTTAATCCATTATATTTCCTGTGAATTCTCAGAAGACTTCATCCTACATTACACTGACAAGAAAGCTTCTCCTTTTAGAAGTTTTCATTTAGTTTCTAACAACATATTTTACACTTTTTGGAGCATGACAGAAGTAGACAAGAAAGTGCCTTCAGGAAAACTCCAAGAGAACATACTTCTTATTAACCATTTTGCTCCTTTAGAAGACCTCCAAATCTCATTGCTCTTTCTTAACTATAAAGTAAAGTAGCAATACTTCAACTGTGCTGTTTATCATTCCTAAAGCTTTTTCAGAATAAGATGTCTAATCACAATGGGTCCCGTTCAGTGCTCTTTACTCATGACTTCCATCAAAGGCACACTTCCGAGGGAACTCAGCCTGAGGAAGGAACATAGGGTAAGCCAAGGTGATTATTGCAATCTGTTACAGGGGAAATACAAGAAAACCTAACATTTTTTTGTCTTCACGTTCAAAGAAAGTTTTAAATGTAGGTTGTGCTGAGGCACTACGTTCTTTAGAAAATTCTTGTGACATGCTAAGAAGAAAATACTAAAACAGTCTGAGTAAGATTTTTAACTGGAGCACAGCAGTATCGTTTTAACTGAGAAATTTTTCACTTAAAGTAAATTGAGAGTGTAGTCCACTGTTTTGAAGAGTGACAGAAATACGCATCATTATGCCACAGGACAGTTTATAACACAGTCCTGTTACAGTCAATGCTTACAGATAAGAAAACTTATTCTTTTTAAGCAACATAGTATGCTACATGCTTGACTGAAAATGTACTTTATGTTATTTGGGCATTGGACTAGACAAACTTTAAAGGTCCTTTCCAACCCAACTGTTCTATGATTGATTCTATGAATTCATCTTCTTTATCACTCTTGCAGATGATCATGTCATTTCCAATTTTTTATGCACCTAAATTAGGTCATTGCAATGTGTGTTGGCTACGTCTAAAATACAAAACCACACTACACAAAAGCTTCACTTCTGGCCATGAAGACAACTTGCAGGGGGGATTCTGATTCCTGCTTTTGGAACAAACAGTGCCAAATAAGCATTTTGAATCTTCCTCATGTTGCGAATTGAGCTCCATTCATTGTCTAAGCAGTGGCAACAGCCAGTGGTAACAGGAAAGCAGAGGGAGATTTCACAACAGAATATCCAGTGTCAGCACCTTTGAGTATATTGATTTATGGTACCAAAAACTTTTCCTCCCTTCCTTTCTTTCTTGACTGCTGTATGACATACACACCACACTTACAGGCTTAATTAAGGATGCCTCAACACCCATTAAAGGAAAATGTGCTCACAAAACTCAGATAGCTAAGGAAAATGCAAAATAAAACTGATATGTAACCTAGTTTCCAAGTCAGAAAATATATGGTTAATTCCTTTACCCAATCAAGTTTTGGTTAAATGACCCAGTTTGACAGAAAAACTAGCAGTTGCTTTCTGGGTTTAGTAAGATCATTAAAACTCCATTAGGTTATTTTTAACCTTGGTTGAGACTATAACAACTTCATTTATTATTTTCCTGCCATCAGGGCCTAATTCCCAAGTATAGTTTCTAGACTATAGATAGCATGACCAAGTACGTTACTCATTTCTGAATGTAGCTAAATCACACTGCTATATTAGAAACATTCTGTTTTCTTGACATTATGCCAAGTTATGTCTAGGTTTATATAAGTTATAGGTACATTAGCATTCTGAAACTTGTCAGATTATTTCTGTGGAAGTAAATACTTTAAGTAGAATATATTTCTGCACATCGATGACAGTATTAGATGATGTTAGTTACCATGCTTCATCGCCAAGATGTATGAAAATTAACAAAGCCTCAAATCTTCATAGGAATTTGGGTGAGTACTCTCGGTCCACTCATGGACATGCACTTTGCATCACCTGTCCCTGCAGAGCAGCCTGCTACCTGATGGAATCAGACACTGAGTATAACTCCTGTTTTGAAGAACATAAGGCGGTAAAGAATTCCCCAGGTTTCCTAACCCAGCAACACTTCTGCAAGCACCATACGGGGCAGCCCTCAGCTCCACTGTCCACCGAGAGACAGGAATCAGCTCCCTTGAATGATGGCAATGTGTGTCTGTGCCATCTGAATGTGAGTCATAGAGCGGGGAGAGGGGAATTTGCTTGTTGTGTACGGCTGAACTATTCTTTTCTTTGCAGCTGAAATAAAAACTGATCTAGAGATTTCTCACTTGACTGGTTGAGACATATTTTCCTGGGTTGGCAGAATACAAGACCAGTTTAAGAGATGTTCCCGCTTTTGTAATCACCATGTAATGTCACTACACTGCTACTCACTTTGAATTAAAATAACTGTTCAACTGTGTTAATTTATGCTGGTGGATCATTTCAGTCCATCACTTCAATCATGCGTTCCCTGTGTTCTGCTGAATGCAGAGAAAGAAACTTGCAGTAACCACTGTACAAGTAGATCAGACATAGATTTGATTTCATCGCCTGTCTTTAGGAACGGCTGCAATTGTGTCACTGTTCTGAATGCTATGAAAAAACAGCTTTTTTCTACCTTAAGTGCATTTTAAGGTATGGAATAACAGCAAAACTCCTTACCTACAACGGCAGAGAATATATAAGCAAGGACCCTCAAGCACCTCAACATATCTGGTAGAATGCCAAACTATCCTTCACTTTACCCAAAGCACAAGAGTATCCCTCTGCTTCAGGTATTAAGCTAGGTGAAAAGCTGGGATCATGAGATGCAGTGGAATCAGAGTATGTCTTCTGGTGAAAGGCAGTGTTTTCTGGGATATAAAGGGTGTTTCAAAAAGAGGGACCCATTTGAAATGGATCTTCAACTGAAATTGGGTCCCTCTTTTTGAAACACCCTGTAGTATGTTTCTGGAATTCATGACTCAAGGGTCACAGACAGATTTCTTTCATGCTTTAACATTCACAGAGTGTGCTTTCAGTAATTAGTGTATCTGACATTACCGGGACGTGATCTTGAAAGATCTGATATTGGTTTTGTGTGACTATTTGCAAACAAATGCACAAAGAAAAGGCTTTTTTTCCTACTTTTAAAGTTTTTAATTCTGTCTATAGCTGCAGCTTTCCTAGATTATAAAACATCAAACAGAATGCAGAGACACTATTCATGGTATAAAGAGTGGATGAACTTCATGAAATAAAAACAAAGATAAATTTATCCAGCTGCCATGGTGTACATCTTATAAAGACGTGGATGGTATCTATTCATCTTCTTTATTTTATAAGCAGGTAGAGAAAAACAGAACTTAGAGAACATCACTCAGCTAAGATTGAACCTTTTAGATTCATCTTAATTATGAAAATTTGACATATACTGTCTGACAATAAGTGCAAGTAAGACTGGAAATGCAAGTGATGGACTTCCCTGAATGAACACTTAGACTTTATCTGAATCTTTCAGATCAGACAGCCAAATTTTATATTACTGCTTCACATTTACATTATCTGTAGGAATATGAAATAATTAGAAAATGGGAAGATGAACAGATTCAGATTCTATTCTTTTTGGTTGCTATTTCATTCTAAATAATGGCAGACTCCAACAAATACAAAGGCTAAACACCTGTGGGGAAAAGGTATATTTTGTTAAATATATTCGGCAGGATATGAGTGTGATTTTTGAATAAGAGATCTCAAAATTCTGTCGCCTTTTTTTGGAATGGAGTTTATTATAGGTTCTTCAAGCCATAAAATTAAAACTCATCATTACTTTCATTGTCAGACGATTTTTCCCCCCACTCTATTCACCAAAGAAGCCCCAGTTGCCTCTGTCTCATTCAAAAGGCTGTTAAATAGCAAATACCTTTCACAGTTCCTTGGTCTTTGTTCTCAAATTAGAAATAAGTATCATATTCACATTTTTGATACTTCAGTTATAGCTTGCTACATTTGTATTTTTACACTGTTGTCTGCAGTTTCACAGATGGAAAATGGTCTGCAATGTCCGTAAGTTGTCAAATCAGCTTTTTGTTTTCTTTTTAATTACTTTCGTTACAGCAGAAGGAATGAAGAGCCCTGGCATACAACACACATTCGTTGTATGTAGTATCTAAATTTGGAGTATTTTGGAAAAGTATCAGAAATATCTGCAGAAACTGCTTTTGCATTTTACTAAACTTAGGCTACTCGATTGCATAGATAATCTATAAAATATTGAAGCAGATTTCTTTCCTACGGTTCTCTATTTTGACTGATGTAAAAGGAAAAACTATACCATGTAAAATCCTTATCATGAGTGTGAATGAGGTAAGAGAATTAGTAGAAGAAAAGAAAAACAGAAATTATTACTTCTGAGCAGTTAATTTGCATGAGAAATTCCAGCTCTAAGGAAAAAAAACTAACACCCTGTACCAATAACAAGAAGATAACACAGGTGAGAAGACAATACTCTTCCATGTTATTGGGAGATAAATGAGGCCTAATCAGCACCATGCTCAGCATATGGCTGACCTCACCTAACTTTCATTGTGGTGAAACTAATACGCCCTTTTATTGTGCATTTACCTCGGGACAACTTCTGTATGGAAGTTATTTCAAGCAAAAAATATTTAGCAATTTTAGAGAACTCACCCATTCTCCAGTTACCATTACTTCTTCCAAGTCAAACCAAAACTGAGATTCTCAGTGAAATCCATCATCTAATGGAGCATCATTTATACTATACAATTAATTGAGAAGATTCTCTTTAGGCAGAGTGAACCTGTATGTATCTAATCCAGCCTTCAGATCCTTTCTGGGTTTTCTTCTTGATTTCCCTCTAATTAATGGATCCCATCTGCTGGAAAAACTCTCCTACTACTTAATACCAACACCCATCAATCAATGTTCCTCTCTTTAAGAAGTTCCATCACATGCTGCTAGTCAGGGTTTACAGGGTTTTATTAACCATTGTACAATGTTTAAAAATCCTTAAAAGTTTTAAAGACATTTTGTTTGGAGAGATTTTTTTTTTAAGTGAGATTCCTATATGGCACATACTTTGAGTTCTCTGAAATGGTTCATTATATCCATTTTGCTAAAAGGGCAATTTTTCTTAAACTGTGGATTGCTGAAGGATAATTAAAGAAAATTGTTTCAACCTAATAAAATCTTTTTCCTGGCCACCTATGAATACTCAGTTTTCTGAAGTGACATAGTTCCTTTAAATAATGGATAACAAGTAAGGTTAGTCCCTACTATGTGGAACAAGTGGTCGATAATTCACAATAGTAATTACTCTGAAAATTTTTTCAAAAAGCTTGCGGTGTCCTTGATATGGAAATATAGCTAATGGAGACTGAAGATTCTTAAGCTACAACATCTGTTCTAAATGTCATCAAAATAATACCAGTGGTTTCCAAATGTTGAGTTCCTATGCCATTTGAACTAAGAAATCTATGAATGTATTTATCAGACTGTGGGGATCCACACTGTTCCAAATTAACTGGAACTGAATTCTACTGTGAATAAGTTTATTAACATTCATGATAAATAATTTTTTTTAACAAATTTTGGGATGAGACCGAACAGATAGTGCTACAAATTAATGTTGTTTTATGAACAACATTGCAGATAAACAGATTAGCTGGCCAGTACAAGTTTCTTCTGAGTAAGTGCAGCCTCTTCGGAATTCATTGTAAAATGAGTACTCATTCACTATGATAATCAAGTCCCAGTGCTTTGAGTCACTAAAAGCAGGTAACAACCCTTAATCCCGAACTTCAACAACTCACTAAAACACTTCCATTACTGTATCTTCACTTTTTGTTTGTTG
Organism: Aegotheles bennettii; assembly: GCA_013398125.1. Taxonomy (NCBI): domain Eukaryota; kingdom Metazoa; phylum Chordata; class Aves; order Caprimulgiformes; family Aegothelidae; genus Aegotheles; species Aegotheles bennettii. Next base: position 158,451 of record VZRW01005835.1, on the reverse strand, counting down.
TTCAGTATTTGAGATCATGCAAACATGCTTGGTTTCACATCAAATTCCAAACAAATAATTTCCTATAAAGCAATAGCAACCTTTTGCCACTTAACAAAGAAATAAAACACAAGGTGTCAAAGCACAGTGAAGGTCGGATGATTCCAAAATTTTAACCAGAACATTTTGTAGCTAAAATTAATACAGCAAGACAGGATGGAAGAAACTGGTAGCAGAGACTACCACACTGGTTTCAAGGCATGTGAAGAAACACACAGTCAAAACCATGATCTAGAGATGGGCACTCGGGGAAAAACAGACATCCCTGTACCCATCCAATAATGAAAGAAAACTGGACATAATGAAAATGAACCCCCATTGATATAATTTTCCAAAATATGCTTTTTTATTTTTTTTGCATTAAATTTCAACTCATACATCAAAGTAAGTGAGAACTCAACTGACTGGTTTGCTGCTAAAGAGCTGCAGATTGCTTCTGAATGAAGAAAATTGTGGGACTGCATCGTGTTTTTAGAAGTTAGCAAGGCTCCTTATGCTCTGATACTGTTCTCATTTCATAGGGCTTTTCCTCTTGAGGTTTCAACCCCTTTTAGTTTTCTTACAGTGCAAAGCTGTAAACAAATATGCAATACAACGTGCAGCATCACAAAGAGGGTGTTATAGAGTATCATTCTGCTTCGTTACTATGCTTTTTTCTTGGCCTTTTATTAATACAATAAAAGCATGTTATTTCTCCAAACTAGACAAAAGCAAATGAGATGAAGCATCAAATAATAACTGTACCTTTGATTTTTCCATTAAAATAAATTCAAGATGTGGCCTTGAAGAAATAAAACCCAGCCAAATAATAAACAGTAATAATATAAGTTCTTCTTAAAAGGTTTACCAAAATGCAGCCATCAGAAGTAATTTTTTTGTCAAATTATTTCAATAGAAACTACATTAAAATACAGTTTAGGTTGTTTCTTTTCCAGTTATTAAATCTCACAAGTGAGTACCAGGGCTACTCAGGAAGGTTGAGGTTTGAAACCCCTCCAGTCCAGAAATGTATCACTGTGTAAGAGCAGCTTTACCAAACCACTGCAACACCTAGAAATCCTGACATGATGGAAGCTGCACTTGTGTTGAAAATATAGTTCAGCTGTCAGATGTTAATTAGACTTTGAAATCCTTCTGGATATCACAATAAATGTGTTAATTAATATCACATGGGATGGCACTTTATGAGATTTGGGATCTCTATTTCTAGCAACAGTAAAAGAGCAATAGACCTTTTTGATAAAAGGCAGAATTGTATTACAGTGGAGTTAAATTGCAGTTTTCCCACATCATTAGGTTCTCCTCACCCCACATAGAACTCCTTCCAAAGGAAGGATAAGGTAAAAACTGCTTAACACACAGCAAACTTTACCAGAAGCTGTGCAAAGCAACAGGTTTCTTCTGCTTCAAAAATTTCTGTGACATTTTAGGGGTTTATGGACTTAATTTGGATAAATTTCTCCCCCCCGAAAGTGTCCACTTTCCATATTCTTATGACTCAACTTCCAACTTCTGCTCCTACACTTTTCATAAAGGTGTAATTGTGCTGTTCTGTGATCCAAATGTTTCTGGGAAGAGCAAACTGGCAACTGAAAAAAATTCTCCATTTACATCCCACCTCAGAATTATTACATTGATAAATTATCATTCTTAGTCCAGTTTTTTCCAAAGCACTCCTGGTGGCATAATCCAAGAGGAACATGAACTCTTTAAAACCATTAACTAAATCTAGGCTTTGATAGTAGTACTTATATGGCAAAATACCCAGTGTTTTCTGAAAACAAGTTCTCTATTGGACTACTTCTCCCAATATGTTTTGCTGCAAGCTATGAAGCAGCAGCATAGCAATACAGCTCAAGACAACACTGACTGTGACTTTATCTTGTAAGGATGTGTTGCTGAAGAGACTTGCTAATCTGACCACTGCTTCACTGACTGAGCTCAATAGCGACTACTGTCAGAAAGCAAAGTGAAGGCATTTTCTCCAAAGATTAGACACTATCAAATGGAACAAAACCAGCCATGTTGAGACTTGTGAGCTTTGCAAACAAGGAAGTGATTATACTATCCACACTGCCTGAAGAGAACACTTCCACTTTCTCCTCAGGCATGGTTTTTGGATCACTGGAATGTACCAGGATCCACAGCAGGTTGTCTGTTGGCAATACAGAGGCACGTGCTGATATACTAAATAGATGTTCTCCAAAATCCTCCTTCTTCTTTTGCTTTGTAAATATCCTGGTGATAAATTAAATGCCCAAATAAACAAGCAGAACAAATGCACTTGAATTTTAGCAGCTTATGGTAAAGAGTAAAGGAGGTGAATCAGACTGATGGAAATACACATACAAAAATGCTGTAATGAATAGAAATTACCTCCAGAGTAAGAAGTATGATTGTTATGAAATAGCATATAAAATGTTTATTCTACAAAAATAAGGGGAAAATATCAGACAATTTAATTTCTCCTTACATACTAAAATTTACTTCTATTTCAAGCAACTTCTAACGTACATGGAATATGCACCTGAACATTCATCAATGGAAGTGAAAATATCTGAGTACAATACTTCTACTCATGTTGAAAACTCTCTGCATTATTTATCATTTAATTACCTCAGTTCTTTCTGACAGTACATATGCCTATAGTACTGAAGGTCATAGACTCAAAATGTTCTTAGCTTTTAGAGCCCTAGTTTTGAAAATTATTTTTGTATTAGATTTCAGAAATCATCTTACTTAGCTTCAGCCATCTAAAAGCTAAGTGTTTATATAGTTTCCTCCTACAGTACATAAAGGAAAGATAGAAAGACTGACTCACTCCTGCCTATGCCAGGTATTTGAGACAGCTACAGCAGATGATTCTCTAGGTGTGTCTCTCTTCCTTTATCTCCTAGGGTAGAAATGAATTCCAAACTAAATCCTTCATTAAAAAATATTTCTGCTACCTTTAGAGTCATTCAAAAGGGAAACTATTACCACTTGGAAGAAATCACTGTGAGATTCTGGTGTCTGTCTCCAACATCAAACATTACATGATATAAAGCGAACAATAAGGCTGTATGTGCTCTGCTTATTCTCCCTCCACAAGCTTGTGCTTCAGCCCACTGACAGTTGAGTATCTAGGCCTGATACAACAGATTTACTGACCCATTATGTCAGCCAATCTGTTCTAAATTTGCAATTAAATAACCAAAGATAGTAAAAAAAAAGTAAAACATTACCTGATCACTTTTCAGCATTTCTACTAAAGTATGTACAAAATGCTCACTTATATCAGTTCAAGGGATTCTGTATAACAGCTGCATCAGGGAGATCATACCTCCACCTGAATACACCCCCTTTTACTTAGCATGACCACCATGGTGTACAGACAGTGTAGCTGTGAACTAGAACTCTGTCTTTCATTAAGAAAATCCCATTCATCCTCAACAAAACTCCAAACAGCAGGGCTATAAACTAAAGTTTTCTTTTATTTCCTCAGTCATTTGCTAAACAAAGAAGGGGTATTCCATGTCCATCCATCTGGTTTTGGATATCATCTCAAAATTTTATTACAGTGACCTATTAATTCACCCTTCCTTCTCACTAACCTCTTCTGGTTACAGCTGGTGTAGTGCTGATCTGTGAGGTTTTGCAGTTTGCATTTGTCTCTGTAATTCAATGGCTATTGGTTGATCCACCTGTAACCATTTAAGCTGGATCAACCAGTCTCTCCCTTTCAAAAACAAAATGCCTATTAAGCTTTTCTGACCTTTTTTTGTTTTTCTACCAATCTCCAGCCTCAGTATGGCTAAGGCAAAAACAATTACAAAAAAGAAAATCCATACAAAGCCTAAAACCACACACAACTCCTGGAACGGAAAAAACATAAGGCAATCTTCCACAATCCCTGTGGATGATTACAATGCATTCACTTGTGAACTCCCATCACATAAGGTTTTTTTGACCAGCAGTGAAACATCCTGTATCAGCTCCTCACTCCCTGTGCTGAGTAACACCCTTTACAAAGGCAGCATCAGATGTGTTGTACTGCTAGATAAAGACAGAAATAAACAGAAAGCAATTAAGCAAGTAACAACAGACTAATAACCCCTTCTGTCTTCAAATAAAATGATCACAGTCATGAACTTATTGTATGAATTAGCATATGGTTACTTTTGGTTCATTGTACACAGTCTGATTTCTTCACCCATGGAACTTAGTGCTTCTGAGGTGTCTAAATTAAAAATGACGAGTCAGATACTTTTTCCCCCGGGAATAAATATTTACATAGAAACCAGTCCAAATACTACAGAACTCCTTTGGAATAAAAGGTTATACAGATTTACCCATAAAGTTGTGACATCCATTGTTAAATTCTTATTTATTAATAGAATATTCTGTATTTGGATATGAAAGAACTAGGTCTAATTTTTAAATTATTTTTTGATCAGACGAGAAGTGACTGAAATCGAGGTTCACATTGCAGCACAGAGTACTAAACTAGATACCTCCATTAAAAACAGATTTACATTCTTGACTTGCAGTAGTTAAAGCTGCCTGATGGAAAATAAAGACTAAGTGGCATTTCTCATCAGGATTTTATCTGGATAAAAAGCCCTTTTTGCAGATATATTTGATATTCATTATGTTCCTGTAACAGCCTCTGCATCTCAAATGTTATCAGACCCTGGCAGAATCTTTTCATCATAATAATACAAAAGTAGACCTTGTGTTCTCAACCTTATTTTGTTCAGGTTATCAATAGGAAAGGTTTGATTGACACAGGGAAAGGAAAAACAGTTCTGATCAAATCTGAGCGCTTTTACTTAGGCTGGTTTCACAAGAAGAAAAGGTTATCTAACTGTTGCGACGTATGACAGACTTTTTCTGGCCATTATTTTCTATATAGACCATTGGACTATTGTTTTGAGGAATAAGTGTAGGTAGCCTTCAAGTAAGTCCTGTGTTTGTGGTTTCTCATAGAATGAAGAATTTTAAAATAAAACATACTAACTTTCCTTGAACTATTCTATACTTTGCCACTGAACTTTCCATGTGTAAAAATGGATTGTGCATGTTGATTCTGTTTGTGGTACACAGACAGATTTCACTCAAGTAGTGAATGCCCTCTGAAAATACATTTCCAAATCGGCTTTGTTTATCCCATGATAGAATTTTAGATTCTCCTATAGATCTTAAGAAGAATAGTGTTCTCCGTGAGTAAGATTATTGCAGTTCATTCTGTAAAATTCCACAGTTATATTCTCATGTGAATTTAATAAAGCTTAGCCTTAGCTGCTCTTGAACAGCAGCCAAGCATTTGATTTGCTCTATTTCATTTCATTCATTTATACGCATCTTTCTACCATCTAGAATCATAAAAACAAACAGTTCAAGTAGCTAATGCGTTAAAAAGGGGCAATGAAATAATGAAATATTCCCTTCCAATTCTGTCCTCTCCCCCCTCCCATCATTTACTCTCTGTTTCTTTCATATCCATTTCAGAACTCGTGTTGCCATTTCCTAATTCCAGAAAGACTTGTAAGAGGATTGTCAGGACAGATGTTGGAACCCATACACAACTGAGCATGTGCTGTCTTATCAGTGTTCCGTGTTTCAAAGCCAAAATACTGTAACTAATAAATCATGCTTGGTAGCTGAAAGTGAACAGATAATTGCACCATTGTATACAGAAAATATCAAAATAGTATTTTTCTGTTCAATTAAATTTTCCTTTTTTAATTGCTAGTGACAGCATTTTGCTGTCTTTTCTATCTGCTTTTAACATCCAATCTTTGTGATACATTTCTGAAAAGGTTTCACTCACTCATTACTCTATGAGTAAAACAATCACAACTGTCAATTTATCAGTGTTTTCACTAAGAGAACTAGATGGAATCTAAACGAAAACTCACAATATTTATAAAATAAAGACATACACAAAAGCTGAAGAGCCACACAGGTGAGCAGAAAACAGTGTGCTTTTGGGCTTTATCCTGAAAATGTGCATTAATGAATATATTTAAAATAATTATATCTGTAAGTAAATTGAATTAATTTGGATATTTACGCATATAAGTAGTGGATCCATAAAAACAACTAAGATTCTGATTTTCACTGAGACACCTACAGGTACCCGAGGATGCAGAAATATTAAACACATGTACTGACATAGGCATGTATTAATATCAGAGAATTCTGAGGATCCCGAAGATCCCAAAAATAGACTGAAAATGAAAAAGTTCTTTCTTGAAAGTATTGACATGACAAAGAGTCAAATTCTCCCAAATATGCTCTTTCTTCAGCATTGGTTGAAAATTCAATTGTGTGAATATTCACAGATTCTGTATTGGCAATAATATGTAGCAACACAAAAGAAACAATGTGGTGAAGTAACATACTACTGTATGCATTAAAACAGAATGCAAGAGACATGAAGGCTGAAACAGATGAACACGTATTTGGTGAAGCATGACGAGACAGCTGAAGACTTCAGTACCTAGAAGTGAAGAGGAAATGGAGATACAGAGAAAAGTGAGATGCGAGTAAGGGAAGAACTTATCCTGCAGCTTCCGCATGTGAAGTGGTGCAATTTTCTCATTCAAAATGAAGCAATTTTCAAGATGAGAAGGAAGGAATGAAGACAGACAGACTACCTGACACATGAGGGCCTCACTGCAGCTGAATTTGAAACAGGCTGCCCAGGGCAGTGGTGGAGTCACCATCCCTGGAGGCATATAAAAGCCATGTAGATGTGATGCTGAGGGACATGGTTTAGTGGTAGACTTGGCAGTGGTGGGTAAATGGTTGGACTTAAGGATCTTCAAGGTCTTTTCCAACCAAAACAATTATATGAATGGAAATTTTCACTTTATCCCATCGTGACTTTTTTGATTGGGAAGCCAGGCAACAAGCTTCTTTTTTGAGAGCTTCCAACCCCAACCATGCTGTGATTCTGTGACTGAGTTAGGAAGAAATAATACGTAGAACCTGATGAGGAAAGGGAATTGAAACAGCCAAAAACCCTTATCAAGTAATATTTCACAACTTTGGCTATACAAGGGCCAAAGAATGTCACTACTTTTAAAAAAAATGAATTCACCACATACCTAGAAGTTACTAACTTTGAGTTAACAAGTTTGAAGGCATGCTGAAGCCTAATGTTTTCAAAATTAATAGGTTTGACAATTGCCCTATGTATATAAGTAAACACCAATCTGTTGAAATAGAAATAGAATACTCTCAAAGAGAAAACAAGCATTTGAGAAGTATTAGAAAATTCCTTCTTTTTGTGTGTATATCTCAGTTTCTACAGCCCTATAACATACAAAATAAAGAGTTAAAAAGGTAAATATTTAGTGTGAAGAATAAAGATCCATGTAGAGGCTATTATCTTACTTAAATGTGTCTAATGGGACGTACTTCTGAAAAGTATTAAATATCTGTATCTGGAAGAGTAGCTTATTGCTATCTTGAGAGGAAAACAGGATTTTCTTGTAGGATTTCTGGTAAATTCATTGTTCCCATTCAGCTCTAAAAAATATTATCGATCAAGCTGACTCAGCATGGACGGCAAAGCAGTGAATACAACAATGCTGATCACTGCTGCTAATAACAATATCAAACATACCTTTACAAGTGACAGCAGCTCTTAGCTGAGGTCTCACCAAGTTCAGAATTTAACGCAAGCTGGGAGAAACATTTCTTCTATAAGTTGTAGTGGTTTTGGCTTGTAACTTTGAAATCAATAGAAATCAAAATCTCAGATGGCTATAGAAGTTACTGCCTCCTTTGTGCTAAGCCTGAGAACATAATCCAATGCTTCCCTTCTCTCTTGAAGTTTTGTTCACAAGTATACTTACTCCAGATAGAAAAGCACTTTCCCAGCTTCAGTTTGATTCATTGGTAAGTTTGCCACAGTTTCATGTTAACCCCCCCAAAACCAGATGCTTTTGACAACAGAAAAAAGTAGAAAATACTGATGCTTCCATAGTATATAAAATCCTAAACATCTGTAAGTTCATGTAATTACATAAACTGGGTACTTGAAAGCAAAAATACTTGCTTTTTTATTTTTAAAATATATTTTGAGAAATAAAATGTAACAAAGCTACAAGACAGTTTATTGCCATATAAAAACTATAATTTTACCTCAGGTAAGTTTAAAAATGGGAAAAGGTATGTCATAATGCAAACTTTTTGTACTATGCTTAAGAATTTAAATTGTTTCATCCAGTTAAAATAGCAAAGAAAACTGTACCATACACTTTTCAAGTCTAAGTTGCATTTCTTTCTCACTTCCAGTTAAAAATGCATTAATTTTCGAAGGGAAGAAAACAAAATTTCTATCAATCAATAAAAATCAGTCAACACAATTAAGACACCTTACAAATGTGATAAACCTGATACAAATAAAGACTTTTCAACTGAGGTATGAACACATATCCACGTGTTCACATACATTCAAAGTTAGCAGGCATGACTCTGCTACTTTTATCCACAACAATAAATCCACACTAATGCAATTAAGGGAGTATGTCAGAGTGTGTCAAAATGTGACTCAAAACTACATCTGCACAGACCTCTGATGTGGCAATTTAGATTTTGATAGTGCTATCTTACAACAATAAAAATCATACACTAATAAGATCGTCCTTTTCTCTCATCCCTTGTGTTTCCCTGAATATTTTGAGTATTTGAGTAATTGGAAAAGTCCAAAGAAACGGAGGTTCCACTAACCTGTTGGAAGTACTTCTGTCTGGGGTCATTTGCTCTATCTGAAACACGTGTGCATTAGTGAGTGGATAAGACCAGAATCTGTCCAGAGGGGGAGAGGGGGAACAGGGGGAATCAACCCATAAACGGTTTAGATACAAACCTAGGAAAAGTATTTTTGTCTGGAAACATCTATAATTGGAGTCTTTCACATCCATATTAGTGCCAGTGTGCCTATTGGTCTGCAACTTGTTTGCTATTGATGCAGACAGATGAAAGGGAAGTTTCTGTACTGCCCAGACAATCAAAAGGAGGGAATTCTTTTGAGGAAAGATTCAAATTTCATGTTCAATCCAGTGATCATATCAAGAACAAAGATCGTATCACAGCCCAGAAGGAAACAGAGAACATAAGCACAGGGCAGTTCATCCATCTGACAGCCATGGACATCTCTTAGCAGAGAAAGGATTAAAACTATGCTGAGAAAATAGACTGGAATTCAGCTCATAATTGCTAGCTGCAATTCAGTGGTGGGAAATAAAACCTCACATCTTTGATATCGTCATTTGGTTTTTATTGGAAATAAATTATTGGAGCTTTAATGAACACCTTCCATAAAAACGAAAAACATACTGAACACAAATAAAATCTACTTAAAAGATTGCAGAAAGCCAGTAGTACCCCTGAAAAATTCCTGGTAACACACTTAATACCCATCTGTACAAATATAAGTAACTGAATTTGATTTACATGTGACTATTTATTAAATAAGCAGAGGCTCACAATTTAAAGGAAATTTAGAAATGTCATTTTCATGACATTTTCAGGGGCAAGATTTAAGAGAACGGGTCTATATAATAGAAAAAAATAGTGTTTTAGAATAGTGGGAGACAGTATTGGAATGAGTAAAATTGAAATCCAAAACTGTACTTATATTGTATCCTAACTTCCAAGCTATCAAGAATCACTTTCTAATATGGTGAGAACCCAGTACACTCTCAGAAGGGAAGATCAGCCTTTCCAGATCTCAAAATAATGTGGTAAAGTGAAAACCTTAGTGCATGGCGATCTTTCAGGGCCATGGTTTAGTGGTGGACTTGGCAGTGCTATGTTAATGGTTGGAGTCAATGACCTTAAAGGTCTTTTCCAATCTAAATGATTCTCTGATTCACAGCAAGATATATTGGGTACTGAGACAGGCACGTACGTACAGATATAGTCTATGTAATATATATTGCCTATAGACTTTGCTAATTGAATATGTGATAAATGTGTCTCTACACCCTCATGCTCTTTCTTTATATACACATGCACACAAAATACATACATACACAGATATATATAAGCACTATATATCTCTGTCTATCTAGCTCTAAACACTGTATGAACACTCACACATACATGTAAACATCATCAGATGTACAACTCTTGGAATTCCTGCTCAGTCCAGATGTCTTTGAAGAAAATGTAGACAAAAGAAATGTACTGCTAAGGAATATGAGGGTTTGAATGAAGCATATTTCTTTAGACAGATTACTAGCAAGCTTTATGATACTTTATATATGGTAAAGTTATTTTAATAAGTATAGCTCTTAACCACTGTAAAAAATATCAGTATATGTATAGATTTGATGGTGTGCATGCACTAACAGCCCAGGTGTATTTAAAAACAGTGCTTCTCCAGAAGGTATACAAATATAATCTTCAAACAAAATTTATTTTAGAAATAGATAAATAAGACATAAAAAGGAACAGTGCTCAGTAATTCAATATGAAAACAAAAATATATATTAAAAATATTTGCTAAAAAGATTTTACAAATAATACTTAAGACCAGGATATACCATAAATATATGTTTTATGGTAAAATGGGGTATCACTGAAAATGTGTAACCAAAAAAAACCTGCAGCATTACAGTTTATGTTAAAAAATAAGTCTATTTACATCAGAAACCAGCTTTGGTCCTGATAGCACCCTACTGCCCTTCAGCAGTCCTCCACTCAATTAAATTCAAAGATATCCAATTTAAAGATATCCAATATATTTTCTGATATGATAGGCAGCTTTCATACAAACTGCAGACTATGTGCCATAGCTTTTCCTTGGAGTGGCTCACTTGGTATCAGGGCATCGATCAGTGTATCAGAGTATCAGATCGAGTGGCACTGGGCTTTGGTAGACACATCTGTATGAAATCCAGGCATTGACAATATGAGAGCCATCTTTGGCTGCTGGCTTTGTAGGGCTAAAAGCAGCGATGCTATTAATTTACTCTGTAAAACTGGCAATAAATAAAGAACTATTCTTTTTGCTGAGCCACACGTAGCACTGCAATTAACCACAACAGGTTGCCCAGAGAGGCTGTGGCTGTCCTTTCCTGCAAGTTTTCAAGGCCAGGTTGGATGGAGCTTTGAGCAACCTGGTTTAATGGAAAGTGACCCTGCCCATGGCAGGGGGGTTGGAAGTAGATGATCTTTAAGGTCCCCTCCAACCCAAACCTTTCTATGATTCTATGAAAAATCAAACTTTGGGACTTTATCTATAGATACAGACCTGTCTGCACTGGTGACAGGAGTGTCAATGTGCACCAGATACAAGGATGAATCCCTTGAGAAGTTTACTGAAATCATGGTGAGTAATAATAATTACAGTCTAAAGTACAATAAAACAACTTAGAAAGTATGACTGAAATTCCAAAGAAAATGTAATAAGATTTCAATTTCAAAAGCAGCATTTGGTCAACCCAGTGATTTTTGCTCTTAATTTACTCTGACTTCCATGCAGTCAGAAAATAGTACTTCTGTCCATGAAAACATTTGAGAAACAGGATTAGGTTTGACACACATACACCTAGCTTTGACTCAGGATGTTAATACTCCTTTAAAAAAAAAACAAACATCACCTAGTTACAGATTTTTTTGATTGGCCTCCATTTACATCACATCAGTGAAAAGCATAGAAATTGCTATTTGGCATGCATACACATTTGGTCAGTACACGTAAGGCTTTCAGGAGACTTTCATGAACCTGTTCAACCATCAGAAGGAAATGAGGAATCTGAACAAATCCTGCGCCAGTCTGCGAAAAAACTGCTTTTGAAGAAGTCATACTTAGAGGTAAGAAAACAAAAATAGAAACAGAGGAAACATGAAACTGAACCACCTAAAAGGTTGCTGGCTTTGTCCTTTGTGCATTTGGAGGGTTATTATATTTGGCTGTGCTGACTCATGAAAGAACTAGAAGACAGAGATTAGTGATTTTGACCAATAATCCAAACATTTGATGTACCTTTTATTTCATATATCTAACTTTTTTAAAGCCTGAAATCATCCTAAACTTTTCTAGATTTACTGATAGACTAGAATGATATGACCAGTGAAATACTAGGAAAAAGGTTGACCTTCAGGTAGGTTAAAAGCAAAAGAACTAGGAATCTCATGAATAATACTTTTCTCTGCAAGCACGTAACTAGCATATTTAAATTAGAAAGGTACTTATCAAAGGTTCTCTTCATACTCAGTGTAAGAAAGCAGGCACTTCTTGAGGGCATGCAGTCCTAAAATCAAAATAACCCGCTATGGTCTATCTATGCCTTTTCACTACCAGAGAAAAAACTGAGAGCAACTGTATGTCCACTTGAGATTATTAAATGGCATGCTTGAAGTTAGATTAGATTAACCCAGTCTCTCAACTGACTACCCCTTGATTAAAAAAAAAAAAAAAAGAAAAAAGAAAAAAGAAAAAAGAAAAAAGTTTCAATGTAAGCATTCAAATTATTTGGTGGTTTCCTTAATCAAATGTTAGTTTTACGCATATGAGTTCTCTCATCAAGAAAATCCAACCTAATTATCCTAAGAACAAAAATCCAAAGATCCAAAAAACAGAAAAAACAGAAACTGAAGAAGCCTGTGAAATCCTACCACCTTCCTGACAAACAACTCTACTAGGCCAAAGGGTTATTACTCTCTACAGGTATCTCTGAATGCTTCCCATCACCCACCTATGAAGCGTTTAAGCAAACAATTTTAACAGCAAGAGGCAGGACCAATCTTTGCTACACTAATAAATACCTCTTGAATAAATTCCTTACTATGTTAGAAATTAACTTTCAACCCAAAGCAACTGGCTGAATTGTGGCATTGAGACAATAGATGTCATTACTGTATGTCTAACCACTGAAAGTGTTGTTTTTTCAGTTTGAAGCACAAATGCTGCAAGGGTATGAGAAACAGGAATAGCAAAACTGTCTTACAGATACATAAACTTCTTCCCAAGAAAATGATTTCATTATTGGAAATGAAAAATTTTCTTTAACAGTCATAGCTATAATTATGCAATACAATATGCTAAATTACAATACATACTTCATTATTAATAGAATTTATTTTACAGATCAAATAGCCAAATACACATTTTTAAAAGAGCCAGATAGCAAATGTGGAGGAACTACAGGCAACAGTCATGGTAGACATTCTGCAGTCCAAGAACTGAGGCAACGTGAGTATTAAGTACAAGCCTATAAATACCTTTACATCAAACATACAGTAATGTGTAAGAATTCCATGTTGTAGTCTAATTCATGAATCATTAATACCTTTTTCTTTAAAAGAAAGTTATATATACTGTATACATCCCAGTTAAAAGCAGTGTCTGTATTTAATTTTATTCTAGCCAACTAATATTACATGTCTTCATATAAGTGCAGAAAACAGGGTTCTTTATACTCCTTTGCTTCCCAAGAGATTCTGCATTGCATATGAAATTCTAATATCATAGATGACACATATTAAGCATTTTTCCCTAAAATGTGAGGCAATATACAAGAACTTGCAACCAACCTGCAAACGAAGCTATGATAGCCAAATTTTAATTTTTAAATTACTGATGCTAAATAACAAATAATGTAAAAAAATTAAATTTAAAAAAAACAAAACAAACAAACAAAAAAAAAACAAACAAAAAACCAAACAACTCTATAGAGAAATAATTTGGGAAAAACCCAACAGAAGGCCATTTTTTCCTCATATGCTGGCTAAGAACAAAAAAGTATGTATGCTATTTCCTATTTTATCACACTGAAAAGCAAGCCACTGGATTTATGACTTCTTTTTTAAAATAAAAGTACTTGAAAGGTTAAATGTATGGCAAATGGTACACAGACATTATCTAGATTACAGCAAGCAAAATGCAAATTAAATTTTATTTTTAAAAGTTATGTGAATACTTTCCAGTTATTTGAGAGGTGATCATGTATTACAAAATGTTATGGATAAGAAAGCAGGAAGTATTCATTTTTCACTACTACTCTTGTGCCTATAAAATGAGGAAGCAGTGATTTGATAATTCTATTTATGATCCATAGCAGCAATAACATCATTAGAAATATTATGAAATAGATATAAATAATGCTTAATTCTTAACATGTATAGTGGTGCTATGAGTGACAACAATTCATTTGTTTTTCTTTTAAATGCAGGGAGTATAAAGAACTTTACATTCTCTTTTTAATGTATGAATAAAATTTATTGCTCCCTCTTAATATATTTATAGAAATAAAATTTCTAATTGTTTCAACTAAAATAAATAAGGAAAAAATCTGGGACAAGAAGATGATAACAAGCAAAATAGATTTACCATAATTGCCAACTGTGAAGAAGGATGGGTCACATTACTTTTTTCTTAGCAAAACTACATTATAGAACACTATAGCACAATGTACTAAAATTTCTTTGTCTTTTCTTTTTAAAAAATTCTTGCCCTTGATACCTTTCAGTAGGGCAGCTTGAACAGTTCATCGTCACTTCCAAACCCCTCTGGAGATCAGACGATAAATTTCTTCGGCAATCAGAGACAGGACAAAGGGCTTTCTCGTGCTATTTCCTTGTTTTCATGTTTGCTGGCTTAACATCATTGTGTACACGTACGACTTCAGTATATAACATCAGATGCGATGACGTTCAGAGCTGGCAAACAGAGAAACAGCATGAGAAAAGCCCTTTCCTGCATAATTTTCCCCATATATTGTAACGTTTGTTTCCAAATTTCTAGCATCTCAATCACTGCATGGTTTAAGTAGTATTGAACTATTGTGATTCTAAGTAACCAACCATTTGTGATGTGTGTGTGTTTTCAGGTTTCTATACCCAAGCAAAGATCCACACACATCTAGATACACATAGCAAAAATGCTGAAACAGAAGGAGCCGTTGAAATTATTCTAGGTTATTCTAGGTTTCTTACTATATTTTTGCTTGCTTTATCAGCTCAAAACCCCAAGCGCTGCTCCAAGATTACAGCTATCAGGAGACCTCCATACTACCTACAACATGTTCCACTGGGTCTTAGCAGACTTCATTCAAGAGCATAATTTCTAAGACCATAAAATATTTTTATTTGAAGGGATATTTTGCATCTTTAAACTATATTTATCATCAACAGAGTTAGAGTCCTAAAAATTCAGAGAAATTAAGCCGTTCAGATCAATTATTTCACAGGAAAGAAAGTACTATCAATACCACAGTCACCAAGACACTAGCCACTCACTGGTCAGGAAATTGCTATCAACTGCAGATTATTGAGTGCAATTCCTTCTGGGAGGAAATAGGAAAAGAAAGAAGTGTGAAAATTAAACTGCAGCTAAATCAGACTTCATTTTTGGCAATGGTTTATAGCTGTAGATCATTTAAAAAAAGAAAGTTGGGTCATGAGGAGAAAAAAGTAAACTTTTCAGTTATCCCACTGAAAAATGAATGTGAAATGCACTTAATGTTTAGGCAAATTTATGTTGTTACTACCCAAAGGCAAGCTGCTATTGGAGAGTGTGTTGCATATCATTCAAGTTTGCATAAAAATCACCCAATTATTAATGCTGAAATTTCATCTACCAACTTCAGTGTAAATTCAGACAACCAGTTCTTACTGGACAAAATTAAACAGCCTTTGTTTTCTCTGAATTAGTTTCTACTGAAGTGTCAGATTAAAAACATTGAATTGTTTCCTCATAGAAAACTTGATTTCTTTTTGCTTCCTATTTGTGCTCTATCTATTGTCTGCTGCTACGAGGCAAGGGGGGCACTTTTGAGATATCTCTCCCTGTGCTTTTCTAGTGAATAATATATATTAAAAGAACAATTTTGAAGAAGTTTTTCTTCAAAGTCTTCCACAAAGGAAAAGCATTTTCTTGACCAGCTTTATTTCAGCAGTACTGCACATGTAAGTAACTGCTCACTAACTTCCAAGCTGCAGACTTTAACTTATCCTTCAGCTAGAAATCTTTTCTCCAGATTTGAATTTCAGGTTTTTCTGAAATGTATATTCATGGGAGCATATCAGAACTACCAGCAAAACAAACACCCAGAAAATTAAGATAAAATAACAGGAATACTTAGAATCATAGTAATCAATTTTGAAATGGCTTTTAAGAAGGGCTTATAGCAACAACTATTCAGCTGATATTTTGAAGAAAATGTTATTTGAATGTAATTTACTCTGTATCTGTCAATGCAAAGTACCAGTATTATCTCCATACTTTTTTACATACCAGAAGCATCAGCACTGCCTACTGATGATTACAGGATACTAGATTAAACTGACTAGTCTGTTATTAAACAAAACAATAAATCCTGCAGCTAGAGATTTACATCACAGGTGAGTTTGCAGAGCTATTCATTTCAGGAACAGTGTAATATTCTTTCAATTCACATATAAGCACTCAGTTCTCATAGTGAGAAGCAAGCTATAACATTTCACCAGATTTCAAATCAGAATCAGAAAACCAAATATACCAGACCTGTAAGAAGGTCTGAGCAGTCGCTAATGAGACAGTAGGGCCCCAAAAGGCAATGGATTTTAAAATAGGTCAACTTCCCATTCATATTTCTGTAAGGAATATAATGTCTATCTCCAGGCAGTTTCTAACAAACAAGTTCAGTAGAGATCATTTGTCACCTGAAGTTTCAATTCATAAGTATGGATATGTTCACAGATGACAGAATCTTGGCAACTAAAATCAAGTCACAAAGATTCGCATTAGTAAATATGAGAAAAATCAATCTGCATGCCTGCTCACTCCCTCAACAACTTCCCAAGGATGGTGTAGTGTACTAGCAGTGGAGCTGCATTAACATACAGACCAGAGTCCACTGTGAAGCAGGGAGAACCACCAAAAAGTACGTAATCAGAGCTTCAGAGCATGACTGTACCTTCCAGCTCTTCCAGTGGAAGAGGTGGACTCAATCTGAACCAAGTCCTCCAGTGCTGCTTTCATGAACACTCACACTTCTTCACTAACACAAACTCAGATAAAACTTGTTCTTAAGTTAAACTTCAAAATGACAACACAAAAGCTCACAAGATCCTTCCTGAGTGACAAAGTGTTTATTTTCAAAGATTTCTATTGTTCTTTTAGAGCTTCAAAAGTTCATTATACTATTTTCAAATTAAAATAATGTCTGAAATAGCATTAATTAAAAAAAAGGGACAAGAAGGAGGATGCATGGGAAGTTCTAATGAACCTTTGTGGCAGTAGCTTCTTTGAACTAAGCTACCAGAGATAACATTGTACTCTATAATTATGCAGGTTTTGAATCGACAGGCATTTGAATTGTCTGAATGTTGTTTAAAGTACGCAAGCAAAGACTTCAGATTTTAAAATTGTGTTACATACTACATGAAAACCAGACTGGAATAACCTCTCCTTCCTTTTTATCTTTTGCAAATGCAAAAAGCATGAGAAGATTTGTGTCAGTATGGAATACCTCTCACAGGCTGCTCCCACTAAGGTAAATGTCAGAAGCAATTGAGCTTTTACAAAGCTTGCAGACAGATAAACTTTAAAGGTGCTCTATGTTTTTCTACAAAAGAAATGCATCTTTGTACAGGTCCCACGACTACCAAAACAATGCAACTCTGATGACACTGCCTCCAAACCTTATTATGAATAAGAGATCCCTTCACAGTTTATCACTTGGTAAAACTTCTTTGAAAGAATTCTCTCTACTACATCCCGAAAGAAAACATGCTATTCTGAAGGTCAGCTGTCACTAGTATTTATTAATTCTTACTGCGTAACTTCAAAATAATGTTAGTATTTCTCTCCCTTACCCCTTCTTACATAAAAGTACAACAGAAGCTTGATCTCTCTCTTATGGGAGACTACACTGGGACCATACCTTTTCCTCTGCAACTTCCTGTGGTTCATGATTCAGTGTGTCCTTAGCTGCTTCAGGAGTTTGATTCCTTCTTATGGAGAAGTTTTTATAGAAAACTTCAGCTGTTGCATTGCTGCGTTTATCTGCCAACATCACCACTAAAGAGATATTTTGGTTTTTTAGTAGAAAAACCTTTCAATCTTCTCTTGCATGGTTTTTGAGTACAACTGTTATAATGACTTAGTCATTTTATAGATCACTTGGACAAATTTAGCAGAAAAGTAAAGACATAATCTCCTTTCTTTAAAGACCCAAATCAATACCATTCAGACATACACAAAATTTAGAGCCTCAAAGGAAAACATATATTTTTATCTTTAACTCAATATTATTTCAAACATCTGAATAGAAAGTCTTGCGTGGACAAAACTAAGAACAGTTGAGATGTGTGGCCTGCTAATATCAGCACCCACTAGGAACTGAAGACATAGTTTCACAGTGAATGTAATCTTTCATCTCCTTCAACGAGCTTTTGGCTTATAAAAGGGATGCATTACAGTAATTGTTAGCAATAAAGTAAAATATTTTTTCTCACATTAGGGATTGTTTTCATTGTTTAAATTAGCACATCTCCCTTTTTAACTGAACTTACTATCCTTCAACCCTTCAGGCTGTCCTACATTTTGCTGGAAATTCAGAGTACACGACACCAATGCACCATTAACCACAAACATCCTGTTAGTCTCGGAGGCTGGAGGATGGCGGGGCAGCACGACAGCTGAAGCTCTGTGGCAGAAGCTTATTTCTGTTCCGTTGGTTTCTTTAGTGGCTGACAGTGACAACTGTAAATTAGTCTGTACTGAGCCACCTTCTATAGCCCCACATGAGATAAAACCATACAGACTACAAAATCATTTTAGGATTAAGACTGATTTTTAAGATATCTATTGATATTTATGAAATACTTTGCCTGGTTTTACTTATCATGAAATACAATTCTGCCTTTGTGATCACGGTCCAACACAAAGAATTTCACTCTAATGGTCTTTCTTGCCCAACTGATGTAAATAAATGCATTTATGAAATTACTTATATTTTATTTAAATAAGTAATAAAAATGTGAATTCATATGTTTAAAGGTAAATGTTGTTTTCAAATTAGTGTAAAAGGCCATTGATAATGAGTAGTTACACTTTCTCCAACAGTGTGATCACTTTCATACAGAGAAATGAACCTAAAAGAATAACTGTATATTTCACAAAATCAATATAAACAGTAACATTAATCTAATTTTTATATATTCAGCACATCATACTAATATAACTTCAAATACAGCTATACAAAAATAAGCTAACACCAGGGATTGAGTATTAAAAAACCCCAAACAGTTCTATTCTGCTCTTCCAGGTAGAAAGCCCCTGTCATTGACGTTTACGGTACAGCGAAAAGAAAATGTTCTTTTCCCCAACCAACTTCTGCAGAAGAGAATCACTTTCCATTCTGCTTTAAAAGCCCCTTCTGATGGAAAAACTGTTCTGTTACTAACAAAACTACATTAGGAAACACCTAGAGTGTCATGAGTTTGCTTTCTTTGTTAGCAGCATCACTGCATGACAAAGTGTATTATGCAGACAATGGAGGAATCTTTTTGGCTCAGAGGAACTATAGCAGAACTCAATTCAAAAATCACTTAGATCAGGCCTACAGAAATGCTGAAAACAGCATTAGCCTCCTCCGAGTTATGAGAGTTCAAACAGATGAATAAATTAGGAACATGCTTTTCTAACGTGCAATTTAAATAAACACATTCAGATATCTTTAATAGAAGAAACTCAAATCTCAAAAAGCTATACATTTTTCATTGCTGTCGTGTCTTAGAAATAAGGAATTCTTCTCTTTTCCCTTCATTTTTTCTCTTAATGCATCTCAGAAAGAGATGAAGTTTTACAAAGCATAGTGATATGGACCACTGAACAGATTTGTGTTGGTAAGGGAAATAAAATAAACAACCCATCCCACACTTTTTAAAAAAATATTATGAGTACTTTGAATAAGGAGCATTTTTAGGCACATTTTGTTATCACTATAGTGGTAATAAAACAAAGCCCACAGAAAACTAATTCAAAACCTCAGCTAGAGCAGAGTTTAATACTTAGTCATGCTTAGGATTTGTTCCCAAGAAATAGTATTAAAATACATTACCAATATAACATAATAAGCTCTCCTGAAATATTTGTTTCTTTAATGATCAATTCCTTGACCAAATAAGGCTTAGCTAGAAAGCTATTTTCATTGAAAACTGTGATATTTGTGTAGTAAGAGAAGTAAACAAACAGCAAAGCTTTATTATTAATGAAACTTTCCAGAATATGGATAGACATTAGATTCAATTTCCAGTGACTTTTAAAGCCTTTCTGTAGAGTCTTGAAGAATAAAAAGTATTCTAGTTCTCAATTTATTTTTAATTTTAAGCTGAGGATTGTTTAGACATTTCCTTTGATGTACTGAATTTCTGAGAAGCTAATATCTGGTTTATCAAGCACAGCAGCAAATAAGTGAGAGCAATTATACTGATGTTTCTAATTTTCCCCTAACTTTGCCTGTCAACTGTGTCATTCCACCAGATTTATGCAGTCCAGTATGTTTCTAGTCTGAAGGTAACACTGACACTCTCAGAGGAAAATCCTCGCCTGCTTTTGAAAGACCTTGAAGTAAAGCTATGCCCAAAAGAAGGCTGCAATTCCAGACTCCATCAATATTAAGAATCGCTTAGCAGGTCCTGTAAAGCTTTACTGCTTTCCACCTGGCCTAGATTACTCCAACTCTTGAGCATACAATACTACAGAGGACAGTACCATAACCTTCCTCTGCCTTACAGAGCTGCAGTAGGTATTGCAGTAAAGCAGGAAGTGCCATGCTGCCACCTGCAGTCAGGAACACCCACCAATGTAATGATTCAATTTCCCTTACAGCCAACACTCACCTGATTTTAATTTTCTCCCTTAGCACTGATGAATCTCAAATTGTTTACTTTTTAATGCCTCGATCAAACATGACCTTTCAAACTTCTAATCCTTGCAAAGAAAGTTATTTTGCAGTGCTTAGAGCTAGAGTTATAGGAATGGTAAAGTAAGAAGGAGAAAGAAAGCCTCTTAAAATGTCCATTACCTGTCTGGTGTGTATGGGGCCTGGGGTCTTGAAGCCTCCTTGACAGGTGCATTCAGAAACACTGTAAGGGTCCGAGCTGCTTGATGAGCACTTGGAGAGTGAGTCACAGCCCACCACAAAGGTGTTATCTAGAGGCAGTTCCTGAATGACATGGTGCTTCTTCGGGGGTACAGGAGTCTCAGGTTTAATTTGAAAGGTAGGCTGTGGAGAAGCAGACTTGTAGTGCTTTGCTAAATCTGGGCTATCAGGCTTAAATGTGGTTGGTGTGGTGGCCCAGTTATATTTTCCCATAGTCTGTTCTTCTAGCTCTACAGGAATGTCTAAAGTGCCATTTATGTGCTCATGGCCAGGATCATCAGGCTTAGATTCTTCAATAGTCACAAAGTTGAGGAGAAGACTTTTTGGAGAACGCTTCTTCTTCTTCTTCTTTTTCTTGATCTGCCTATTCTCTTGGTTTGGGGAAACCCATTCACCGCTCTGCTTGTTTTTTTGGACAACCTTGTGCCTAGGCGTCTGGCGGCACCGCACTAAAGCAGTAACAAAAATTACCAGAATAACTGTCATAGTGCCTGCAATAATGGCAATGATGATCTTGACATAATCATTGGTTTGTGGTGTTATCTCACCATCCCCGATATTCTGGCCAACTGGAGTTTCCATATTCCTGCGCACTAGCTCTTGGACATAGGAACTGTTGGTGACTGTCTCATTCACAAACAAATGCACAAGAGCTATAGTATAAAGAGACTCCGGCTGTCCTAGGTCATTGACTTTTATCACCAGTCTGTGCAAGCCATGATCTGATGTAATTACCTTCTCTTTCAAAGTAATATTGCCTGTTAATTGGTCAATTGTAAACAAGCCCCTGGAGTTCCCACCTACGATGCTATAGCGGAGCTCTGCATTCATTCCTGTGTCATTATCAACCGCAAAGACTTTAGTAACAACAGACCCTGGACTGGCTGATGTTGGAATCAACTCATACGAATAATTAGATGGAGGAATAACAAAAACAGGCCTGTTGTCATTTACATCAACAACATTGATGGTTACTTTGGCAGTTGAGGAACGCTGCAGTCTTCCTCCATCCACAGCTTTCACCTGGAAAGTATATGACCCCTGCTGTTCCCTATCAAAGGTAATATTAGGTCTTATTACACCAGTAAGTGGATCTATAATGAAATTATCTCTACCATTTAATATAGAGAGAGTGACTGCAGCATTCTCTCCAGCGTCAGCATCTGTAACCGTGATAAGCCCCACTGTGCCATACATGGGTAAGTTTTCAGGCACATAGAAATTATATTCATTATGTGTGAAAGCAGGGCTGTTATCATTCTGATCCAGGACCGACACTGTCACGGTAGCATTGGTCTGCAAAGGTGGCATCCCATTATCCTTAGCCAGCACAGTGAAGGAATACCTGTCTTGCTTTTCTCTGTCCAGCTTTCTCACTGCTGTCAGAATGCCTGTTCGGCGGTCAAGGTTGAAAATAGGGGGTGCATCAGAACCCAGGATATAGCTGATCTCAGCATTGCGCCCACTGTCAGCATCCGTAGCACTTATCTTGGTGAGCTGAGTACCGGGAGCATTGTTTTCAGGGATGGAAAGACCTATGATAGGCTGGGTAAAAACTGGGGCATTGTCATTTTCATCTTTAATTTTGATTAGGAGCATTGCAGACTGGTTTAAGGGAGGTTTCCCCGAATCTGAAGCCACTATTTTAATGGCATATTCCCGTGTGGCTTCATAATCCAGAAACGTGGCTGTCTCCAGAAGAAACTGATTATCAAACACTGGCTTTAGTCTGAAAGGGACATCGTGATCTGTAAAACAAGTAACTTTTCCATTCAGATCAGCATCCTTGTCCATTACTGTTATCAATGCAATTTTTGTATTAAGGGGAGCCTTCTCAGACAGAAGCACTGTCCCGTTCACTGGATTGATGATATATCTTGTGTCTATTGATGGGACATTGTCATTAATATCCGTGACATTAACAGTCACTGTTGCTCTTGATGGAGTTGAACTGCCATCACTTGCCAAAACAGTTAACTTGTGCACAGGAGATTCCTCCCTGTCTAGTGGTTCCCTTATAGTGATGAGGCCAGTGGTGTTATCAATGGCAAACAGCCTCTTGGCCAAACTGGAGATCTGATTGCTGAAATAAAAGTGGATTTGTGCATTTGAGCCCAGGTCTGCATCAGTGGCATGGAGCTGAGAAACAGAGGTGCCCACTGGAGCGTTTTCTGGAACACTAACTTCAATGTCATTTTCTTTGAAGACCGGGCGGTTATCGTTCACATCAGTCACTGTGACTTGAAGGATGGCAGTGCTAGATCTCGGAGGGCTTCCACCATCTTCAACTTTAATTTTCATCACATAGGTATCCTTCTGCTCCCTATCCAGGATCTGCTGGACAATCAGTTGAGGCCACTTATCTCCCTCAGGTGTCTCGATTATATCAAGACCAAATACATTTTGACCCTACAAGACACAGAAAGAACATACTTTAGCATGACAGTGTACTTAAATAGAGAAACATCTTGTTAATGTTCTGAAAAGGTCATGGAATATATATTTCTGTATATACTGCATAAAGGGATACACATTTATATATTTACCTTTATTTTGCAATATTTTTGTTTTAAGCTCTGGGGCCTTGAGAAAACTTCAGAGAAAACGTGGGAAAACATGGATACTTTAGGAAAAAAAAAGGGGGGGGCAGGGGGCCCGCAGTGGTTGGTGGGGGGTGGTGGTGGCATGTTTTGATTTGGGTTTTTTTAACCAGTTTCTCTATTTCTACAGATGTCATTTAGTTTCTCTATTGTATGAGTATTGAGAAGAGGAACGCAGCAAAAGTTCAACCACATCCAAAGGCAAGACAGTATGCACACACTGAAGGACCACAACCAATATTCAATTTCAAGGAAAACAAAAAATGTAAGGGGACTGTTTCTGTTTGTGGAGCAACTCTGGACGTAATCTGAAACCATTAGCATAAAAAAAAGAAAAAAATCAACACCATCATTGAAAAGGGGCTTACTACATAATTCAGGTGTTAGATGGTGCAGACAAAACTAAGTTATAACAGTTTATTAGAATTATATTTAAAAACTCATTAAAACTATTCCTTTCTTCATCATTATATATTTTATATTTGTAGTGAAAATTACATCCCCAGTGAGAAAAGAACTATTTTAATTTCAAAAAATATCACAGAACTATGAGATCAATTTTTTTTTTCATGGGGTTTGTTAACAACCTAACACCTCTGGAATTGTGAAGAAATGCTACATATATTGCACAAACAGTTTCTTTTAAAACTCTAGTGCTGACAAAGTAGTCTGCTAAAATCAAGATTGGAATCTAGAACTAGATACCCTCCTCTGCTTTCTCCTCAGACAAGCAGGGATTAAGAATATCACAAATATCATCTTTTCTCTTGTCCCATCTCTCACACTTCAGAGGAATAAGGGATGTAAAGCAGTTTTCCAGCCGTATCTTCCCTAAGGGCACAACTAGAAGGCAGATCACTAAAGCTGAATGTATAGTATAACCAGAAAAAGCAAGCACCAATAAAGATGCTGACTAATTAGGATTTTCCTTTCATGTGTCATACTTGTAATAATGGACAATTGCATCCAGCCTGGCTCTTTCTCTGTTTGTCATGCTTGTCTCCTGCCTGCACTCATGTCACAATGTATGTGTGTTCTAAACCGTTTGGAGACACTTCAGACCAAAGGGATAGAAAATGTTCCCAGTGTGCAAGGTTCCTTATTTCTCATTACTTGTAAAAGATTTGTATTCACTCTATCTTGCTACCAACCATTAAGTGAACGCATTTATGGGTCTGATTCTGTATAAGGCTGTACTCTTTCATTGATTTGTTTTCTCAAAGCCAGAATTTGACCCTACATAAGCAAAAATTTATTTCCTGGAAAAGAACTATTCATCCACATTTCAAAAATTACTGTGCCACTTGCACAGTATTTGTGACAACATTAAATTGCAACTAGGGACAGTCTAAAGTGAACTGGAACACATTTTGAAACAATAAAACAAACATAGCTTTGGCATATGAAAATCTAAGCCTTGCAAATCGTTTCTAAATCCAAATATACATTTTGAACCAATTAGGTTAAATTTGAGTATGGTAATTCTATGCTGATGTCTTCATGAAGGCAGAGTGTGAGTTTCCCCTTCATCTTCAATCTGGCTAGCAGTTATTTGCAATAAATTTCATAATTACTGAGAAATGATGAATTATATATTCTATGCTTTAACATAGATTTGCAGGAAAAAAAAGTAACAGAAGCTAGAGGGAGAAAAAAACCCCACAAACCAAAAAACCAAAACCTGTCATTTATCTTTCACTTCTTTATTTGTACACAAGTTGACAGATGGACACTGATTATTCTGTCATTAGATCCTCCAACTACAACAAACACTTCATATAGACTTTGAATACACACAGCTATACATATGCATATCCATTTCTGGTTTTCTTTAACTATCAAGTATGGGAAAGATATTTTTCATTATAGCATATGAATTTGATATAAAATGTAGAGCTTCCGTTCCCAATCACTAGAAGTAAACTGCTGGAGAAATAGAAAAGAATGCAAAGATATCCTCCAGTTAATAATTAATACCCAAGTAATTTTCTATGGAAAAATATTATCCAAGAGTATTTCCTGCTATTCATTACAGGTTTATACATCATCTTAAAACACCAAAAAAGATAAAGGGTGTTACAGAACATTATACTTTCTCATAATTTAAGCAAGCCTATTTTATGTTGTTTAAGGGATAATGTTAGATGTGACAATATGCTGCATTTTAACAAGCTTGTTTTCTAGGAATGGTCAGCTCTCCCACTCTAAACACTCCAAAAAATGATGAAACATTCAAGAAACCTATTTTTAAGATTATAACTATCTAATTCTCTCCCTTACGAGTAAAGAAATAGAGTTAAAAATCCTGAGAGAAACATGAAGAAAACCCTTCAGGATTAAATTCTTGATGCTGAAGTAAATGGCTCTCTCATCATTAAAACCTCAGTGAAGTGACAGTTTCCATTAGGGACAGACCGTTATTTGGACTGAACTGTACCACAGTGACCACATTATCCCAGTGATCCGAGGGTTTTGTTCACACTAGGAAGGGTATGAATCCATAGGAAAAGCATAATAGACAATTAACATTTATATAGTACATTTCACCATTATAATGACTGACTGGTAAAAGTAGTCTGCTACATTACTGCCTTCACCACTATAGAAGGATGGCAGTGATAAATAAAAACATTGACTTTTTTAATCTAAAAAGACAGTTTAAGCAACGTAACCTATCTGTTTGAGGTAAAACAAGGTTATGCCCATCTCAGAGCCAGGATTAGCTTTAAGAGGCTGTGGCCCTCATCACAAGATACTTTATTAGGGCAACAAGCAACTCTGTTACCTTATTCAACTTTCATAACATCCTTTTAAGTGGATTCATGCACACAGTAGTTTCTGAAATAATGCAACTGGTATTTTGTTGAACACTCCCTACCGTATATTTACCTGATCGTTTGTAATGGATCCAAATGTCCTTTTCGGAGCTGTTTTGGGCTGTCATGTAAATAGAAAATTAGAGAGTTTTTTAAAAATTGTAACATTAAGGTAAATTAATAAATATATAATCAATGACACATGGACACTTAATGTGATAAGCTAGAAGAGCTTCTAGTATTATGGACAGGACCACACGTGACAAAGTGCACCTGAAGTTTACACCTAATTTGCCTCTAGACATACATATTGCAGTACCACAGTATTTCATTAAATCCATGTGGTATTCACTACCTGGACATTGAATGAATGTTCTTTGAGGCCACAAATTCTAATGTGGGCTTCATTGTTGACAGGAATGGGAAAAAAGACCAGCTTCTGGTTAACGTTCATAACAGCGGCAAAGTCTGCTGTGTTCAAAACATCTTACAAACATACACTGGCAGACCAGCAAGCTGATAGAACATAGTAATTTCTCCAAGAAATAGGGAAGGGGAAGAATGGTTGTGCTAAATAACCATATAAAAATGACTGCTTGTGATAAAGTACTCTGAAATTAAGACAGTCTATCAGTGATTATTTCTTAAAACATTACAAAGTATATAATGGTATATAATAACTATACATTGTTAACTGAAAGAACAGATCAACACTGTGCTCAATCTTCATTCAAGAGCAGCATTCTGAACCTTTAGAGAAAGATCCAGGAGCAAAGACAGCTCATTGCTTTGTGTCTAAGACTTCGCCCTATACTTGTTATCAATACTTATCTTCATGCATTGTAAATGACAAACATATAATAGGACATATGTCTTTAGTTCAACCAAATCTTAAACAAATGTAACTGATGTTATTTGAAATATGTGTCAACTTTATTTTCTAAGATAAGATAGATATAAGATAGATAACTTTTTTTAAGGTTATTCTTGCATCCTCATTAATTCTTAGCATCCAATTCTCAGAACATGTTTATTAGATCATGTTCACCTTTGTTAAGGAGAAACAAATAGAATAGCAAATACTACGTTTTTAATATATTTCCTTTTTTGCTGCCCTAATTTCTCCAGTCTACCCTTAAAGCAAGCCTGAACACCTCCATACCCAAAACGTGCTAATATTTTTAATCTACAGCCTTTACAAGTGAGAGAAAATGGAGAGCTGGAAAGTAGCAACACGCACACTTAACTGCCCTCTGCTGAAATCAGGCCCTAATAACATTTTCAAGACCACACCAGCTTTCAAGAATTAATTCTCTTACCGTATTACATCTTCAGTAACTCAACAAACCCCACAACCAAAACAAAAATCCTCTGTAAACTAGGGTAGGAGTAATGGTGTATCCACATTACTGCATTAACATGATATAAAATTACCAAGAAAACTGCTTACAGAAAAGTAGCAGCAGGAACTGGGCTGTCACTTGAATAGTCTTGCACAATGTACTGCAGGCATACAATTATATATTCCAGCAAAATACGCAGCTGCACCACAACACTTCAAGGAATTTATCTTCACAATACTCCTGCTATATAGTTGTACCACTGTCTAAAGATGAAAAATTGAAGTCCAGAGACGTTTTATCAGTTGTCCAAGTTTGCAGGTTGTGCGAATGAGCCAGCCATCTCTCAGTTACCAATCATGTTTTAAACTAAACTTCATAACTTCAGTTTAGAAACGATACTTCAGAATTTAAAACTTTTATTTAAAGTTCTTTGATTTAAAGACATTTTTCTCAAAAGAAGAAAGGTCAATAGCTGCAGGTAAGGCAATTAGGGAAGTAACCTCCGTTTAATCTCTTCCATTATAGTTGTTCAGCAATATTCACAGGCATCCTATTGAACAGGTAACTGTATTTTCAACACACCTGAAAGTGTTCAGATTAAGGTATTAAATGTGTCTGAGCTTTGCTCTAAATTCTCATGTACCCACAGCTAGCTAAAGCTCCAGATACCTGACTTGTCCTTCAGTATATTCTCTGTCTTTGGAGTCACACTACAGATAAATAATGAAGAAAAAAAAAGAGTATTTATATTAGGCAACAATACATTCAACAAGTGAATTGTGATATTTGCATTATACATGTGGGACAAATATTTGCTCAGTTTCCTAGTTGAGAACAGCAACAGGAACAGAATCAAGTATCTCTAAGAAAGAGAAATAAATGAGTAGATGTTTCAGTGATGTTTCTCTAATGCTTTTGGAGGTAACAGAGCACTGGACCAGGCTGCCCAGAGAGGTTGTGGAGTCTCCTTCACTGGAGACATTCAAAACCCGCCTGGATGCGTTCCTGTGTGATGTACTCTAGGTGACCCTGCTCTGGCAGGGGGGGTGGACTAGATGGTCTTTCGAGGTCCCTTCCAACCCCTTAGATTCTGTGATTCTGTGATAAACAGCCAAAGGTTCCGTACTGCTGTTCAGAACAGCTCCTAAATCACAACCTCATTTTGCTTCAACAGCCCAACAAGGTATCTCTAAGCTCCTGATCGCACATTTTCGAGCTCTCAGATGAATGCTGACTGGGTGTTGGAGCAGTGTGAACCTGTAATGCCCTCCTATTCACTACCTGCTCTATAACCGGAACACTACTTTCAGGCAAAAGATTTAAACTGACAGCCACTTGCAGACAAGAAAATAAAAACAACTGAGACATTTCTGAAAATTCCTTTGCCCTAAAGCAGACTGTCCAATATCCTCCACTTCCAGTAATTTCAGTGGGAACTGGGGATGATGGACACATATGGATTTGGCTCATGACAAATGAAAAAACAATGACTAAAATAGACAAAAACTTTCATCAGGATTTGTTCAAAAGGAGTATGAATATTTGCAAACCAACGTTCATTACATTAATACATTATTATCTCATTCTCTTTAATGTGTGTGTATCACTGCTTTATGATTTTTGACATTAAAAAATACACAGTCTTAATGCAGAAAATTCACAATTCAAGTGGGGAAAATATAACAGAATGAGAAAATAAAATAACTAATATACAAGAGTTTTCTTTTATTTTGAGTAGACTTCCCCCAGCTTTCACAAAGAGGCTTTAGGAATTGTAGGCTTTCGCAAATACCAATGAAATGAACACCATAGTGAGCTTTTCTCAAGACCTTCACTCTTTGCAGGGTTTTGTAAAACTCAAAATACGAGAAAGTTTGTGTGGGATATTTAACCAGCACAGTATAATTTTTGCTTGTGAAAGAAATGAATCAATGCTTTTGTAAGTAATGAAAACTTATCCTTTTTTTATTATTCAGATAAAATAACAGTGGGACTACCATATTAAACTGTAAAAGTACATGACATATGTTGGTGCAAGCTGCAACTTAACTGCACATAGGAAGATCATAAATAATAATGCAATTTCAGAGTAATAACTCAAGAGACAGTTGCTGAGAAGATGTACCCAGTGCCAGTAAGTACTAAAAATAGTGCCAGAGAGACAGAGTTATAAAATTCATTAAATAAAAGTCTTTTCACCATGTTGATCAGGGAATGTAGGTGATAAACCAAAAATGTATTTTCTGGTGCTGGATTTATCAGGAAGACAACTTATCACCTTCCTCCTCCAGTGTTACTGGCTCCTATTGTCCTGTTTTGAGCCAGGACAGAATCAATTTTCTTTTTAGTAACTTTACTTCTCAGTTAAATCTCTTCTAAGTAACTTTACTTTCTAAAATTGACAGCTTATTTTTCAGTCAGTATCTGCTTCTAGGACTGATAACGCTCGATGCTTATAGCTAATTGCAGAGTTAATGGTATGAGTGGTACACAGAAAGGCTCTTGCTTATACCTACTCCTGTAGAAACCAAGATCACTACTCAGTTCTACTAAAATACTTATGTGCCAGGAATGAAAAGGAGGAAAAGGGATAACATCTGTGACCCTCCTGTGGGGAGAAGTGGACCCAACAGGTGACCCAAAATTGACTGAAGTATTCCATCCCATTCGCCCCAACTTGGCCCATATTCCAAATGCTCAAATTTTACCACCTTAAGAGTTTACAATTTTTACAAAATAGGTTCAAAACCTAAATGGAAAAACTGCACACATGAAAAAACATCCGGATAAGAGTATCAGAACCACCACTTCTAGACAAGAAATCTGTGAACCTCAAATTGGTGGAATGTCAGGAATAGCTTGGAAAAACAGGCTTGTACTCTTCTTACAGTCTCTCCTAAGTATCTGGTATCGAGTGTTAGAGACAGGATACAGATCAGATGAAAGTCATTCTCATCCAGCAAGGCCATTCCAAGTTCAAGTCGGCATCATTCACATCACTTAGCTATAAGGAAACTGAGGCATAGAAAGCAGAAGTCACCCATTTACAACTACTCTGCAGGCCAGTAACAAAAGAACAATGAGCCAAATCTCACAGTTCAGCGACCCTCAAAGATCACATCATCAGAGTACAGAATATATGTGTTATAGAAAACAACCTGAAAGCACAGATAGTACTGGCTTAGATACCATTACAAAATGAGAAGAGGATTTCAAGTCAACTGCACCCTTTTAGAAAACTCCTTAGGCATTTTGAAAGAAGACACCGCTATTTCTGATACAGCACTGCTCTAAATACCAAAAAACTTTTATTCAGATTGCTCCTTTATTCTTCCCAAAAGTTAGTAGAAAGAATGATGATAAAACTGATCTTTCATAGAAGTCATAAACAATGTAAATAATAATCCTGCCACCCATATACCACAGTACTAGAAGACAGACCATTGGAACACTTTGTATCCTTTCTATTTTTTTATTCAGATTCTTTAAACAATTTTTTTATGTCTATTTTTCCCTTCATTACGATTGAAACGCACACACTTTTACCTTCTAGGACCCCATGCACACAATCATAGAATGATAGAATCATTATGGGAGGAAGGGACCTCCAGGGTCATCAAGTCCAACCTTTATCCCACCATATTCCTAACCATTAGACCACACAATATCCCATTCTGAAAAGCACAGAGAACATCCTGACTCAAAAGAATAAGAAAAGGGGAAAAAAAACCCAAACATAAAATGTCAATTCACTTGATAAAGCAAAAGGAAGAAATTAAAGTTATTTGACTTTGGAACATCAGCAAGAACCAAAGCAATCATACACATCACATTAATAGAGCCAACAATTATAGCACAATGTGAGAAAAATGTATTTCAATACTGACAGCTGATGACTCAGAATTCATTCCTTTTACCAGTGTTTCTTTTTGTTTCTTTAAAATTGTCTGAAATGCTCTTCACTACATGTCCCAGCTTCAAAAGCTCCACGGGATTTCAGTGTTCAGACCAATTATATTTCAGGGCTAGTGACTATAAACTACTTTGTAATAAACCTTTCTTTCAGGAATAAAAATAACCATACTAATGCAGTCAAGTGCCATGATCCATGGTTGACACTCAATTTAAACGTATTCTTTGATAGCTAAAAGAATATAATTTTGGACTTACCTTTTTCTCCTCCCTCTTAAAAGGAAGAAAAATATTATATACGGTGTATTTGGGAGAAAAACAGCTAGAATTATCTAAATCTCTATCATTAACATCCAGTATTAGAAAGCTAAAAGCAAAATTAAAATCAACACCACATTATTATTGTAAAGGATTCTTCAATATTTTAATTGTGTATTTTATGGCAACTAAAACCAGGAAAAACTGAAAGCACCTGTCCTATTTTCAAAACATATCTTAAAAATTTGAGATCTTCATCCCTCCCAAAAACACAGGTCACAGAAAAGTGAGCTGGACAAAAGAAAAATCTGAAAGTTTTGTTAATATTATCTTTCACCTTTATTTTTTCTCTTCTTTCCTTTACTGAACATTTTGAAAATAGTAATACTTTCTGATCATCTGATATGTATATGTGAAAAAGAAAACTATTCATGAGTAAATTCCTTTGGATCCATAAGATTTCTAGTTTCAGAAGTTCTGTAAGGATTATTTTTTTTCTGCTTCTTTTAGTTTTAATAATAATAATTGAAATAATTTTAAGATTTGCTTGAAGGTCTGCTGGAAAACTAATTCAAGGTTTCTCATGATAAGACATCTAAGTAAAATTTGTATTGCTGGATCCATGACAATAACTAAAAGAAGCAGAAAAAACAATCCTCACAGAATTATTCTGAAACTAGAGATCTTATGGATCCAAAGAACTTCTACACTCTATGCAGCAATAGAGAGTATGATTAGTTAATTTTCTTCCAGAACTTGCGATAATTATTTTTAATTTGGTCAAAAAAAATAATGGTCTTTAAACGTAATATGTTTCATGCTTGGACGATGATAGCTCTTGCTGCCTTTAGTAATAAGGTTCTTTTTTAATAATAGATGAGTTTAGTGATGAACTTTTTAACTAAGAAAATTACCCCAAAAATCAGAAATCGTGTTGGGTACATTGGTGATGATCACTATATGAAGCAGAAAACTGAAGTCAGTTTTATTAACATAATTAATAAGTAAATGGTCTGAAATTCAGAAACCTGTGTCAGGTCATTCTTTAAAGACAAAACAGGGGCTAATGAGAAACATCTTTATTCATAGATACTGACAATGAATATGTAAAAATAATCTACCAGCACAACGGTAGTAAACTCTCAGGGTTATTTTGGAAAGGCTCCTACCTCTTTCATTTGTGATATATAAAAGATGAATCTTTAAAAACTGCATATTTTGAAACAGTAGTAAAGATTATGGGTGCATTATAATTTGTTCTAAGTGCACTGTTAGGACCCTGCAAGAATACAAGATGTCCCATATATAAAGTTGCT
Source organism: Aegotheles bennettii (assembly GCA_013398125.1). Taxonomy (NCBI): domain Eukaryota; kingdom Metazoa; phylum Chordata; class Aves; order Caprimulgiformes; family Aegothelidae; genus Aegotheles; species Aegotheles bennettii. Next base: position 125,072 of record VZRW01005835.1, on the reverse strand, counting down.
AAACATATTTATAGTCTAAGACACAATTATGTTTTCTACTACATCTGAGAAAAAGTTCTGTGGAGAGAGAGTTTGTTAGCACTGGTCTCACCTACCAGATTTGGGAAAAGATAACAGCCAGAAACCTGGAAGTCATATTTCATCCTTAAGTATTTGGGGGGGGGCTGATTTATGGGCAGGTAGGACAGATGAATTTTCAGTAGCACAAGGAATCAGGCGACTTATCACAGGGTCAAGAACAGGCTTATACACCACTCACTGGATGGCTGCAAGATCAGTGTGTGTCCTGCTAGCTGTATGTGGTAGCTCCAAAAAGAGTTCTAGAAGACAAACAGCTATCAATGAAACAGTTATAAACACTACTCCAGGAATGATGTATTAAGCAGTTATCTGTTTAAGAACCTACTAGTGAATGCAGTAGGAAAGACAGACATTTATGAAATGGCAATTGATGAATGCATGGGGATTTCCAGACTTACCAGTGAAAAAACACAGTAACTCATTGTGGCACAACACAAATAAATCTCTTACCATTTTTAGAAACTGTGAACAATTTATTGTGGTAAAGCTTCATTCTTACAAGAGAGCAAACAACTGCTGCCTTGCTGGAACAGCACACAGGTTAGGGAAATATAAAAACAATGGCAGAAAGGACCATGTGATGAAACCTGAGGCCACCTGAAATTCTTGCAAGCTGTCTGAAAATCATCCTCAAGTCATGAAAATCTAGCAGACATCTGCTAAATTTCATACTTTTCTCTATTCTTGTCCTTTTCATGACACTGTAAGGCATCAAGAACTTCTTAATACATTAAGAAAGCATGCCTCAGTAGCATCCTGCATACTTTGGTGGCAAATTTGCGGTTCACTTCTGTATACAGTCTTGAAACTTGTTCTGATTTTTAAAACCGTATATATAGGTTAAACAATGATCAGGAGCTGCTTTTATAACTTGAAAAGCATTTACTCTTCAAAAGCACTGATAAATGTATTTCATTTCAGACTGTGAACATATTGATTTTTCATTTCAATATCTAAGTGTTGTCTACAGTTGGTTTCAAGAGGACTGTGGAAACAAATCCTTAGTCTGTTATTCTCAGAAAGCATCACCATGTCTTTGTTAACTAGCATAGTGATTTGCCTGGACATCAGCAAAAGATAATATTCAGATAAGATAGATGAAGTGAAGATCTCCATTTGACAGATTTGTGCCTTCCAGCTTTAGTCTATCATCCTTCCCACACGGAAACATGCTAAGTTATATATTATTGTTTCGTGACAGCTAGTGTGAAAATCAGAGCCTTGAATGCAAAAAGATACACCAACTTGTCCCTCACCCTAACTCACTGAACTTACTGTGCCTGGAAGCAAGACTTTCTCCTCCAGTCTTCAGTCAGTCCCCCAAAGGGATGTCAGGATAATGGAACCTGACAGTTTTACAGTAATAATGCCATAAACCACCCTAAAGGAGCCTTGTATCAACCTACAAGAAGCAATTACCTTGACTCTTGACTCACTACCACCAGTCAGTAGCATTTTTATCTACTTAGAGACACTAACTCACAGCTGTAGGAATGCAAATCAGGTATTTTCCCCTTTAAAATTAGGTAAGGGAGCTATGTAAAGTGAAAATCTAGGTTTGATTTGTGTTTGGTTTTTTTTTTTTTAATTCCTTATGTTCCTAAAGTTAAGTAATTGGAAAACAGTGAGAAGCAAATATATTTCACTAGATGTCCCAGGATAATGACGAATATAAGGGATAAGAATTATACCTGCAAATATATATTATCTCTCCCTCAGTCCACCTTCCAAGTTCTCCTATAATTACTAATAGAAAATAAAATAAAAATTTAAGTTATTTGTCCCTTTCATATACTTGCAGGGGAGATTTTCAAGATTTAGAATGTCACTTAGCAGTCATAAGAATCCCTAAGCATCCCTCAAGTTTACATATCTCATTTTACAGCTTATTTCAGCTCGTGTCATATCATCTAAAACTACCTGACCTACACTAGAGAAATGATGGTACAGAGCCAATTACTTTTTCCCCTAAACTGAAAGCAAGGTAAATTGTCTATTCCATTCTATTTGAACTACTCCTCCTTACTTCAACGTATCTTTTATATCATAAGGGAATGGGTAAAAAGAAATTTCTGAACAACTTTGATATTAGGATTTATTTAACATTAAGAACTTCCACAATTTGCAATACTAACAGATTTTTCCCCCTCTTCTCTCAACAACAACATAAGGGGTTGCCTAAATATATCCAGTCCCAAGTCATTTTATGTGTTCTTTAAAGCATTAAGCAAATACTTGCTATGCACACCAGAATTTTTTATTGCATAGGTTTCTTTTATGGGAAGGTACTGGGGTAAACAAAAGTTGTGCAGGGTAAGTTAGGTTGGTATACACGTAAAAACAAGACAGAAAGCATGGAGGGGAAGGGATTATTGCATAAAACAAGTTGAAAAACAAAGCTATTATCAGGTCTAAGTGTACCTATCAGACAAAAGCCTGAGTGAAAGGAAAATCATTAACTTCTGAAAACATATTTACTTTTCAAGAACTGATTTCTAAAGTAAAGGACACTTACGAAATTAACTCTGAAACCATTGCATCAAAATTATTACTTCACTTGAAACCAACCGATCTCAGGTTTATGGAACAAAAAGGCGCTTTCCCCAGTCAGGGCTTTACAGAATCAGCATCTGAAACTCTACACAATGGTACCAAGGACAAAGTTAAGCGAACCACAAGATCAGCATGAAGCATTATGTACTTGCAAACAGTTTTAGACATTGTGAGGCTCAATCTTGCAAAGAACTGAGCCTTTTTACTAATGCCTGAATTTCCCTATAGCTGAAGATCAACTTTCAATTCTGCACAAATGTTGTACAGCACATTACTACTTCGTGAGTAGTATAAAACAGAATAAAAAAATCCTAAATTACTCGGAAGGTAGGTGCATCAAGATTTAAAAGAAATCTGCAATAGCACTTTATCCTCTACAAATATGTATTAAAAGAAGTAAGTTTTACAAACAACATCTATTTGTGAAGTTGGCCATCTCACCAAGTAGTATTCCTATGTCTTCAAGGAACTGCTAAAATTATTGTTACTTCAGATCGTAATTATGCATGTTCAGTAGAAAGGCAAGGGCAGGTAAGGAGCCATGTGAAAAAACTGAACCTATGTTATAACATCAAACAAATACTCTGATCTTCTAGCTGTAACAGAGAAAGAGAACGATGTTCCAGTTCTGACCTATTTCCCACTGCAACAGTGAACTTACGAAAAAAGTACTCAGCATCATTCAAAAGACAGCCTGTCTGTCCTAGAAAACCTCTCTCTTCTAAAGGGCAGCCAAAAGTTACCTTAGAAAGACAACATGTCCAACTCTCCATATTTATTAAATTACAGACACCAGAGGGTGACTTTAGAGCTTGACTGAAATGCAACTCCAGAGCAAAAAAAAAAAAATCCTAAATCTATTTTTGAGGTCCCTACATTTATTACATTCCCCATCTATGCTGGCATATGAAATGGGAAAGGACACAGTACTGTTCTGCAAATATATGAAGTATAAACCATACGAGCCATTATAATGAAGACAGAAGTTAACCCATCCTGCCAAGTTAGGCTGAATGAAATCCCTATGCTAATTCAATTAAGAGGCTGTGAAGTCTGAAATACAAGCCACCCCCTCCCATCCAAGCAGAAACTCAAAATCTTAGTCTAAGCTACATGCCAGTGGAAGGAAAAAAAAACACCAAACAAAAACAAACCCAAAAAAACCCAACAACACTCAAATTCTTTTTTAACATTCACCTTATTTTCACCTTGTATATAAGCACTGTCAAATCTAGGATTTGCTTTAACAAAACCATAATTTCTCAGTTTTAGGTTCAAATACCTAAGTACTATTGTTACCTGCGATTCATTTTTTAGTGCAAGTTAATCATGAAACATCACTGACCAACTAGCCCTCCTACAATGACAAGAAAGAAATACTGAAAAGTTGTCATTGTTGTCTTACCAGGAAATCAAGAAATTTCCTATCTCAATCATGTATTTCCCTAAGTCTATATAAGTTTGTAAAATGAAAATTCTTGAGATCTTAAATAGCCATCTTGTACAAATTCAGCCATATTTCCCTTACACAATTATTAGAAAGGATTGCTAATAAAAAATAAATTAGAAAGTACAGAAATACTTTGCTGCTAGTGGGTTACCATAAATTTACAAAGGATTTTTGATAACGACAGAGTAATGAAGTTGGAATTTACCTAATCTTATTAGTAGCTAACAGCAATATTCAGTAAGACCTGACAATATTAATAAATGTCCGTTTACATGTAGAAAAAGCTCTGTCTTGGCAGTTTTTTCACAGAAGGCAGATGTTGCTAACAACCACCCAGGCTTTCTGTGACCTAATTAAAGGGCCAATATACCACTTGATTGTCCTCTCATGCTGCCGAAGCCTGCACAGAAGAATCAGCCACATTCATTTCAGTATGATCAGCTGTGGGATGCTTCCTCATTCAAACATGGTTTGAAAGTACAAGTGATGGTTACTGCTTCAGCTTCCACTTAAAGGAAAGAAAGCATAAAAAAGGACAGAAATGAGAGGTCCAATCAGCTGATGCTTGGGACAGTGAAGATGATCTGGTGAACACCTGTTTTAAGAAAATATTAAGCCTGTGTCACTGTGCACTGAGTTTGCTGGGATGTTAACCATGCTTTCTTCCTCCTCACTATAAACTCAGATAGTATTCGTGCAACATTACAACACAAACAGGCCACAGCAAATCTTGTTTGTCCTCCTCCACTGTTAGTGTTTTTGACTATCAAATTTGTACCATTGCTTACAACATGATTATCAACAATGATTTCATTAATATTACTTCTGGTTCTGATTTAACTACAAAAATCTAGTCTCGCTCTATAATTTTGATTTAACTACTTTCGTATTTCGTTTTACATAAGACACAGCTCCTTCCATTCTTGATTTTCACAAACAGTGACATTGGTTACTTGATCCAGAACTACTGTGAGGCTCAGAAATCACCCAGTTGCAAATGCAGGCTTGAAATATGATTTGTGATCTTCATTTTCTACGGGTCATGGAATTGATAAACTGTATCAAAAAGAAGGGGAAAGCTTCAATTGAAAGACATCACAAGAGATGATCTACAATAGCAAGAGGTAACTCTCCTCATCAGAGGCAAGACTGACGTGTTGTGAGACTGAGTAAGAATTTATTTTGTCAGATTACAGAGGTATGAACTGACAGCTACAAAAAGATTATTATATTATTCCAGAAGGAATGCACCAGCTGCTTCTGATTATAAGTAAATACAGGAAAATTACTGTAATAGGTAGAATAATGGAACTATAACAGTAACGTCAATTTAATTTTCCCCAAACTGCGACAGATTAAAACAAAAACATTAGCACACAGGATTAGCTCACAGTAGAAAATGCTCTGCTCCTGTAAGAGCAGAGTTACCCTTTCACTCTAGTCCACTGCTAACTGGGTATTGTTATGCCTAAGTAATATCTAGTGTCTATAGCATATGTAGTTGACAAGAAATGCTAAGTAATCAATAAAAAGAAGTTAACTTAAAACATGAACTTATATGAATCCTTTTGGAAGTATGCATGTGACTCTCCATTACAGTGCTCCGAGCTGGAATTCTATTCAAAACCTGCTCTGAAACAGCTCCACTTCTTAATGTCTAAGAGAACAAAGAAATGCTTCACACTAGAAACTTCATAGTCAAAGCAGAGGCCTGTGACACCTGTAAATTCAAAGTTATTAAACAGGTTATACTAAATATTAGCTTGCTTTGAACTCAAACCTAAGTATACTGAAATAGTATAATCAACAGCAGCACATAAGTATTTTTAACACTTTGGTGGTATTGCCAGACACAATGTACCTTTTACATCAGTATGTAAGCAATATGAACGCCCTGAAGAGGTGAACAAAGACCTGTAGGCTTAGCTGCCTACCAGGGCTAAACCAGAACATTAGTATTTGTAGATTCATCCTTAATCAGAAATCATTATTTATTTACATTTCAATTTAAAATTCGCTCTTGCATCCTGCTGTTCTAACATACTACTTCTGTCTATGAATGTCCACCTCTCTTTCTCCCTGTTATTCCCAGTTTATACTTTAAAGCAGTTATCCTGACTGAGACAAAAATCTGGCCATTTCTTTCTCTGAACTACTTCATTCTCTGTCTTAACTGCTCCTTCTACCACCTCCTACCACCAGTGTTATGCCATCTTTCTCCCCAGTCTAGACTTAGAACTATTTCTCATTCTAAACACTTTTTTCTTTTATTTTTAAATCATATCTAATTAAGTTCTCCCTCCCTAGCCTTGTTCATAGTAAATGCTGTTTACCATTTGTCATTTGAACCTTTAATGTCATCCTATCCGTACTCAGCTTTGGGCATCTCAGCAGAGAAAAACAATCTTTTATAATGCTATGCACAATTTCTTTGGGTAACAGCAAGATGCCTTGCATGACTGTTTCCCGGAAACCCTCTTTTCTATGGAAAAAAAACCCAAACACAACTAACTTCACGTAACATTAAAGCATCACAACTATCAAGTAACTCATATTTGTAAACTTTTACCACAGCAACTCTTGGTCAACTACACTGGCTTTGTGGGATGTATTTGCAAATTCTGGCAAGTCATTTTCTAAGTAAGGAAACGATGAGTAAAATTCAAAAGCCACCCAAAAGACATGTTTAATCTTCCTTTAAAAATAAAATAAAAACACTGCTCCTTAGAATGTTTCTTAGAATTTGTCTTCCACATAACTTCTAATTAAGTCTCACAAGACAAACTGCAGAAGTTATACAAAACTGTTGGGTTTTTTTAGCGTTCCTGCATTTCAGATAGTGCATAATTAAATCACAGACATCTGCAAAGTTTTGAAGTTGCACTACCAGGAATCAGTGACATGTGAAGAAGTTATCTGCAATACAGGTACATTTTGAGAAAATGCAGACAGGCAAAAAATATCTAAATGCTAATTTGTGTGGTAATTAAAGTTCTCTCTTGTATTACATAAATCAAATCCCATGTTATGAAACTTCCAAGTAATGCTGAACCCAAAATACAACAAATAACTTTTTTACAATGTTTTGTTTAATTCCCTTTCAAAAGGACTTTTAAAAAGAGGCAGGAGATTAACGATTAAGTCTTTTAACTACATGACAGACTTCCATATTATTTTAAAGATCTACTTTGAAAAAGCAAATGAATACAACAATTACGTGCAAACTTTTCCCCACTTTGAGAGGGGCAGTAAGGTAAATGTAATAAAGTGAGAAAATATTGAAACACATGAATATTATCTTCCCAGTAAGATATAGAGTTGCCATAAACATGTTAAAGACCTATAAACTCTTCAGCTAAGTCTACAGTAAGAAGTTTATTGGTTTTTAGAATTTGTTATGGCAAAAGTCTCATCTTCTGGCAAAATAGGCCTGGCTTCACACAGACAATAAGCACATTTCAGCTAAACTTTTTAAAAAAGTGAAATAGAGTAACTTTCTCTGCATAGCACAGCTTGTCAATTCGCTATTACTTTCTCTAAAATATAGAGCAACACATTTCACTCTGCTACTGCACGCATACTAAAGCATCAGCCTTTGTGCTTCTATGAAGTGACTTGCATATCTTATCATCTCCCACTCTCCTACCATACTCCAAGTATGCCGTCCTGCCCATCATCTTCATATCTGGTGCTTCCCAAAATTCCCCACAACCCTGTTATAGCACCCAGCAGCCCTGCTAGACTCATCCTGTTGAAAAGGCAAGACAGTTTCATGTGCTATAGTTTCTCCACTTTTCTGTATGCTGGCTATTAAAAGGAAGGAAAAGGTCAACACACATCACAAGACAGAACACATTAGTATCTTCAGAGTTTATCCCCAAAAAACAGCCTAGGATAATGCAAAAGAAAAGAGCCTTTTGGGAGAAAAGGCAAGCAACATCATCCTTGTGTGCCTGTCACCCTCCCTCCTACTATTTCAGTGTTACCCAGGAAAGAATTCTCACACGTCACAATTCTTCCCTTTCTTTTTCATCTCCCTATTCTTCCCCAGTGATGGATGGATCTTTGTATATGTTATATTCCCTGCCTGTTCACCAGGATCTTTCATTTCTACTGCTTTTTCCTCCCTCTTCACTTTTGGTGTTAACATTGTAAAAACTACCAATGGAATAACATCTCAACATTACTATTCCAAAAGGTGTCTGGCTGTCATAAACTGCTTCTTGGCTTTACAGATACTTTCCAAGGTGTATGAAATTGATGACTGATTTAAAAGTAGTGGATCCATAACTCAAGAAGTACTTGACCAACAGGCACACAAGAGAAAAATTCAATTAATTCATTTAGGAGATCTGTTTACAGGACTGCGATTTTACCAGTTATTTCGATTGCAGCACATGCAGCACAAGAATTCAGAACTTTCAGTCCATACCAGTGTGTTCATCCACATGACCTTTCTTTCCCTTATGTGGCAACAACTAGAATAAACATATAACCTTTATATTATCTTTTTTTCCCCCTAATTCAAATACTGAATTATTATTCTTTGTTTTTAAAGTTATTTGCACTTCTCATGGTGAAGCCTGGGTTTCTGGCAGACCATCTCATCTCACATTAGATCTTTAGACAAGGCTTTACACCCTACACTACTTTTGGTATAGAGCTGTGGCTTGTTTTTTGATGAGCTCCCACTTGTGTGATACACACATGCTGTCATTCTGCTGATCTGTTACATTCTGCTTCTGAACACACAGTACAAAAATAAACTCACAAAACAAGACTGCTATTGTGGTGATCTGAACCGTTGCTCACTCAATCCCAGGGACTCCTGATTTTGCCATTTTCTATTTATTTTCCCTAGAATAACAGCACATTTCTCTCAGATATATTAAATAACATTTCTCTATTCAGGATGTGTATTATTTTGCCACATTTTGTCTGCAACCCTGACTTTATTATTTTCCACTTGTGCTGTTTTTTATTTAATATGCTACTATTCATTCCCATTTAAGATATCAAATAAAGACTGCATCCTATTGGATGCTTCTGGTTAGCTAACTGAAAAAACAAAAACAAACAACCCACATGATGTAGCTCTGTCTGCTCTCAGTACAACCTAGGAATTTCAGAATTTTAAAGAGCTTACTACAAAGACCTGGAACTTTGTAATAAATTCTTGAAAAGTTTTCAATTCTTAGGCTACAGATAACAGATAGACATATGTGTTTCGAGTTTTTTTTTAGCTAGCTAAGCATAAGTGTCCAGTGGGATGCAGTTTTCTGAAATAGATTTTTATGTTTCTGTCACTAGTTATTACCCGCACTGCCAGAACTACTACAGGTTGCAGGCAACTTAGAAGAGCTAAATTAAAATTGCACTTTATTTTTATTAAATTGCCAGTAAGTACTGGTATCAGTGAATACTAGCATTCAAGTCAATCAAGCCATATAGGCCTATGTAGTCTGTATTCTTTCTTCCAGTCAGTAACAACGGTGTCAGATTGGTCGCCGAGCAGTCCAACTACCCAATAGTTCCCTATTCCAAATCAAGGGAAGTGAAGAAACTTTCAGTTTCCCATATAATAACCCAGCTGGTTTAGGATAAGTTTCTTTCTTGTTCTAAACTCTCTACCTAAGTAAACTCAAGCTGAAGCAATCCTTTCTTTAGCAATCCCATGCTCTTACACACCACATGTTTACATGGGATTTTTTTTGTTCCCAAATTGCACTTCTCCTGTCATTGGGTAGAAGAGGTAAAAAAAGCAAGAATATGAAGTGTCTGCTCTTACAAGGCCATTGGCACTGCTATCAGGCATATATTGGACCTTCTCCTGCCCATACATTGTGCTGTCCCAAGTATTATAAAGCTGCTTTGACAAATAGACTTTTTTTCACTCTGGAATAACTCATCAAGTATAGAGATGAGCATCCTAATATGTAACCTTCTGAGCTAAATTCTACTGCTCAAACCTAGCAGTCATGCAAGAAGCAGACAAACCCAATGCAAAATATTATTGCACTTGGCATTGCCATGTTGGTCGCAGTAAGAAGATATCTTGAATGGTCTAAGAAGACCATTAACCAAAGTGTACAAACACTTTGAAGGCTGGTGGATAGCTCATGAAGACATGCATGCTTCATGATACTGTTATACAGACATACACATACACAAACAGCTTTCTACAAGGTGAAGATATGATACACTAGAATGCACTCAAGAGGTATATATTAACATTTCAAGACACGTATCTGCAGTATTCCACTACTGTGGTACGTAGCTTCATATCCCTAGCGGGTTGATGAGGACTGGCAACATTTGTGGCAAGACAGTAACACAGACAGTAATATAGAAGAAAGGAAGAAACCCACCTTAAGGAGTTCATAATGCTGAATGCCATTCACACCAATGTCGGGATCGACGGCAGATGGGACAGAATAGCGAGAATTAATTGCTGTGTTTTCAGGGATAGAGATGTTAATAACTGTAGAAGGGAAGAGGGGGGCATTGTCATTTATATCCTCTATTAGGAATCTGATCTTGACCAGTCTGAAAACTTCATCAGGCAAAACAGCAACCTCCACCTCATAAAAGCAGCGATTCTCACTAAAGATGCCAGCGCACAGCTTCTCTCGGTCTATGCGGTTTGCAGTGGTGAATATCTCACCAGTGTTCTCCTCCACCCGTACTAATGGTACATCCCCGGTCTTATACACAAGCTTGAACTGCAGCGGTGAGGAAAGTGGCACATCTGGGTCCAGCGTTAGGTTAAGATCCTTGAGCAAATTGCCAATGAGGACATTTTCAGGCAGTTCTTCCCGCACGGTATAATTCTTCTCCTGTGCGCCAGATTGAAACACAATACAGGCTAATAAGACTGCCAAGAGGTAGGTTCCAGACAGCAAGTCCATCTCCAGAACGACTAATATGTATTTGTGTAGAACACCAAGAGTAGCTGGAAAAAGGAAAAGAAAAAAAAGATGGATGACTTATAGCTACATACAGGTATCTATGTACCTACAACTAAGAACTTCTAGAGTAAAACACACTATTGAACTCCAAGTATAGAATATGCTGCTTTGCCTAATCTCTGTATAATTCTGCCCTTCCAGAATTTAGGAGAATCTAGGGTAGCATTTCTGTAATGTAGATGTTGAAGAGTTCCATCTAAAAGGATTTTTCCACTTAATGAATATTAGCTCTTACCAGCTTAGCACCTGTTTCAAATAGAGTTGTACAAACTCACCTACATTCTTTTCATTGTGTAGGTAAAAAAGTAATTTTTTTCCCTGCTTTTTCTGATTTTATTCTGCCTGTCATAGCATAGATTGATTTACTCCTGCACATCAAGTTGCAGTGGTTGAAGAAATTACTGAAGCCAGTAATTGTCTTCACCCATTAGATACTGCTTTTCAGCAGTACCACTTTCAGGGTAATTTAAATGAAAACATTTGACTTTGCAGTGAAACAGATCAGGAACGCTTAATATTGCTATTCTGTTTCAACTCTGCAACCTTCTTTTGATTGGGAGTAACAGATAAAGAACATTCCAACTAGATCTGCAAGGTGTACCTTTCCACATCAGCATGATTCAACTGTAAAGCATTTTCCGGCTTTATCATTCTATAAAAAGAGCAACATGAAATAAAAATCCAATCCTGCAAGTTTTCACATATGAAAAAAGGCATTGCTCAATGGAGTAATTCAATTAACCTGAAGGAGATTGCTGACGTGGGTGAGAACTGGATTTGCAGTTTATGTGGCATAGCTACTGCATTACCTGCAGTGTTTTAGTAATTCACCCAGTTGTTTGCAGTGCTTTAGTAACACAGGCACAACACAATATATAAGACACAATACAACACTAAACAAGCATTCAGGAGTGATGAAACACTGTTCTACAAACAGCCATTTCATATATCAATTACAATATTAAACTCTAAATATGTAAATAAGGAAGTCATCAGAAGATACTGATTATCATTAATGGTAACACTATGGCAGCAGCATGAGTTTAATGAAAGAACTGTGGTGATAGTGTACAAATATATTATTCTGACTATTATGATTTTATTTATTAACTGTCATATATTTCTGTAACTACATCTCCAACAATTGTCACCCCACTAATTGCCCATGTACATTCAAGCTGAAGAAAGTTCTATTTTCAGAAATAGTTTTGGTGGGGGTTAGTTTGTTTGTGGTTTGGTTTTGTTCGTTTGTTTTTGTTTTCCTTTCTGTAAGTCACTAGCAGCCAAACACAGCAATGCCCATCCTTTGTTACCACACCTACCATGTTTCGTTTAAGGAACTGGCCAGTTTTGATGGTGGCTAACTTTCTAAAAAAGTTAGAGAATTCACTGGTATTTCTTAGCGTTTTTGACGACAACAAGAAACAGCACAAAACTGCTGCCTGACAGGAATCCCCCTCACTTCTTTCAAGGCCAGGCACAAATTGTAAGAAACAACCCGAACTCCTCTTCACACTCTATAATGTTTCAAACATAAATTATTTTGCAGCCATCAATATTTACCCACAGGATCCACTCCCTATATAGCCTATTTCAGAATCATATTTAAAGAAAGAGACCTACCTCAAAAAGAAACAGACAATTTGCTATATTATCAAGGTTTTCAAATTCATTCCTTCATATGATTTTGATCTAAATCCACTAAGGGACTGATTTATTCTTTGATCTATTTTTTATTACTGTGATGGTTCTAATTTCAGTAGTTTTCTTTAATTTGATTTTTTTTCCAATAACGAACAAAATTAAACTGGAAAATCAGGAGAAAACATCATCCCACATCCATCTAAGTCAACAAAAGAATTAAGTGCGAGCTGAACCACAACTTGCTTACAGTTGCATGCTCTCCTTATTCAGTCTTCACTGCCTTAGAAATGAAGTGCTTTTAGGTGGTTTCTTTTTTTTACTTTCCCATCACGGGCTAAGAAATATTCTTCACTTGAGGAAACAAAAATTAATGACCAAAAGACAGACTGTGAGACTACGCAATAGCAAATTTATTTATGTACTGGTAACACTAGAAAATAGCCCTGGTGCCAGCAGTGAAACAGTTTTGCGCCACAGCTGTTTGGAAAGCTAAAGGCTGACAATGGAAGTCTTGGAAAAAAGGTACCTATTTTCCCAGTAAGCACAGCTATTTCCATTTTCTTAGGAAGAAACACTGGGATACCTGAACAATTAGAAAAAAAAAAAAAACAAAAGAAAAACACACAAAACTCCCCAAAACCCCCACAAACCAAAAAACCCCACAACACACAACAAACTCTCTATACAAGTGTTATAACTCCAAAGCTAACACAACATTGCTCTACAAATTCAAAAATATATTCAATAAAATTCAATGACTGACTTTCAAAAACAATACCAAAAATCAAGTTATTACTAGTGTGATTCATAATGTCATTTTCTTAGTGTTTTATTTGTGTTTGCACACATTAATACATTTTACAAATCAAGTAAAAATTACTCTGGTTTTATCCTTTGAAGATCTGTTCTTGCCTCAAATCTGAAAATTAAATCTCTGCTAAAGCAAACAAAAGAAAAGCCATCCGTGAACCACTAGCAAGAGAATGCAATATCATAATAAGAAATTATACGAAACCACATATGTGATCATTGGATGTATTTCAACTTAAATCACATTTTTATTCATTTAAAAATGAAAGTAAATCTGATTTTAGTCACTTGTGTCAAATCCTTTGAAATGGCAATTGTCAAGATCACCTGTTTCATACATAATGCATTTTGCTTTACTGCCTCACTGGCAGTTAATAACTTTCATTAGTGAATAGTAGAAAAATACACTTCACAGAGTCTACTAAATAATTCAAATATTTGTGAATAAAGATAGGAATATTGCTCAAAGATGAGTGCTATATTGACTGTTAGTTACTTATACTAAATACAATTTTGCCTAGAGTCCAGTCATATATGTAACAACGTTTCTTCTTCTAGAGCAGCAGAAATCAGCTGCGTTCTTTCATCCTCCATTCAGTTTAAAAGAGAGATGATGTAACTGCACTCTCATTTCTCATTTAACCAAAAGGTCCATTTGAGAGAAAGCTGTTCTCTAAACTTACAGAGGAAAAAAAAACAACAAAAACTACATATAATCTCAATTTTTTCTTTTAAAAAAGTCTGCAGTCTAAATTTTTAAACAACAATAATCCATTTATATTTTGTTATTCTTATAAAACCCAGGATATGTGGAATTTTGCAATAGTTGTATCAAATTCCCGGGGGGAAAAAAATTCCCCTGAGTATCAGTATCCATATATCAGACTTTAAAGAATACCAGAAACTTATTTTTTCTATACATTTCATTTTCAATCCCTTAAACTTTTATATTACCATCAGTTTCTCTCTGTTTCAGCATAACACACCCAGAGAAGGCTGAGTGTCCTGTGAAAATACTTTCACAGATTTTTGTAACAAGTTCTTATGTTACTCCAAGCCTGAAAGGAAGAGAGTAGCTAAACTTCCACCATAATTCCTACTCAGCAGATCATCAGCATGCTATGTAAAACAGGACCAGGAGATTACAGCAACAAAGCATGTATAAAACATTATTTTAGTACTTGTTTATTCTGAACTCCCATCAGGCTGTATGAAAATGGACACTGCTCCATTTCTGATACTGTAAGGACTGTGAAGACCACGTTAAAACATACAAAATTCATATACTTATGCAGTCCTTAACTGATGGATTTCATTACTTATTATTGTAATTAATAACTAGCTAAGCATCAAATCACTTATTTTCTTCTTCCTTGGTAAAAGGAGAAGAAAATAGCTCAGGCAATTTTAAGTTCATCCTTGGGAACGCTTCACAGAAGCAAAATGTTCAAATTCAATCAATTTCCTTCAAACAAAAATTTATACAGTGTAGCCAAAAAGAAAATATTAACATTGCATTGTCTCCATGGAAGCCTTTAGGTAAGAACCAGTACGAACTGGAACCACATCCAGTGGCTGTGTTTTCATAGGGGGCTTTTTGTTCTTCATAAAGACAGCTTAAATGTAAATGAGAGTCAAACTGGAAGGGACCGGTCAAGAGTTCAAAGTTTAAAATACATCATTAATGAAGCTTCTATACCTTAGCATATATCTCACCAATTCACAGTCTAATCACTACATGTGTCCAGTTGTCACACGCAACATATGGACACCATAAATACAATAAATTAGGGTACTTATTTATAAGTCATTAACTCAACTTTGGAATCTCTAAGATTACCAAGAAAATTAAACTAATTCCATGTGTTAGACGGAGTTTTCTCACAATTTATGTACGGGTACAAATAGCCAGGAGGCAATTGACACATTTTAGCTGACTGAGGGTACCCACACACACCCCGAGACACTGCGGACCCCCCTGAGGTAACGCGGGGTGAGAGCCACAGAATCCCAGAATCCCAGAATCCTAGGGGTTCGAAGGGACCTCGAAGGATCATCCAGTCCACCCCCCTGCCAGAGCAGGGTCACCTAGAGTCCATCACACAGGAACGCATCCAGGCGGGGTTTGGATGTCTCCAGTGAAGGAGACTCCCCAGCCTCTCTGGGCAGCCTGGTCCAGTGCTCTGGCACTCTCACAGTAAAGAAGTTCTTCCTGAGATTCACACAACACAATCACCTGAACATACGTTATATTAGAAAATTAAACCAACACCGTAGCCCTTTCACAGAAAGCGAACCATGCTGAGACAGAACAGAGAAATGAGATTACCCGGGAAGGTGTCCCCGGCGGCGCCAGCAGGCCGGGTCCCCTCAGGCGGGCTCTGCCCTCACACAGCGCTCCCTCCACAGACCCTCGGGCAGTTCCTAGGGAAACCCTTTCTGTTCTGTTACCTGAACGCACAGACGGGACCACCACCTTCGGCTTTGGAAGGTCTAGCGATAGAAACTGCGGGAACACCTGGGAAATACCGGAGTTTGCCCTCGCCTTGCCCCAGGCGAGAGGGCGGCAGCACCGTCCCTGAGGGCGGCAACCGCGCCCCCCCCTTCCCGCCTCAGCGCCGCCGCACGCGACACCCCCGCCCCTCCTTCTCGAACCTTCGGCGCCCTCACCCCGGCTCCTCCCTCAGGCGCCTTCGCGCCGCCGCCGAGGTTTCCCCCACCGCCTGGGGAACGAGAGACCCCCGGCAGGGTGCCCGTCGCGTACCGCTGGCTGGCAAACACAAATAACGGGTAAATAGGAAATGTGACACGGGTGCCTGCGCTGCCTTCTGCGTTAGGTGTGCGGGTGGAGACAGCTGGGGCAAGGACGGGCCGCGATATTTTGTAAACTTTTACCTGAATAAGCACTTACAATCCTCTACAGGTTCTGGCCCGCGTTACCACAGGCCGGCCCGCACGAGTGCCGGTGTCTCTGGGCTCAGGGGGGGTCACGGAGCCCGCCATTTCCCCAGGCCGCCTCAGAGCTGTCGGTGCGGGCTTCCAGGGGAATGAGGGGAAAACCCCGGTATTTGGAGTCTACAAACCCTCAGGGGATGGCTCCGAGGGAAAACCCCGGTATTTGGAGTCTACAAACCCTCAGGGGATGGCTCCGAGGGGGGTGTGCTGCACACACACCGGCTGTCAGCAGCTGCAGCACAGGGGGGCTTTGGGAACCCTTTGAGGAAGAACTGGACCACCCTTTTCCCTCTGCTGACTATGGGAGATAAATGTGTACAAAGGAAAATGAAAAGCCCTTTGATAAAAGATTTATTGTGATTTAAGTGGGAGAGCAGAAGCATCTGAGTTTGATCCCAGCTGGTTATAGTTAAAAGGATTAGGATCAAGCCTCAGTAATTCCTATCTTACATTATTAAGGGCATGAATTGATATCTTATGACATTACAATATAATGTAAATATATATTTAACACTAAATCACATTTAGTAATATCATTTATTTCCTTGAGCACAACTCTGTCCTTAATTACCTGTTGTTCTTCCTAAGGATTTCTCTCCTTACTACATTTGTAGCTAGAAATGACCTTTGCTTCAGTGTGTTGATAAAGTGCAAGTAATTAAAGGCAGTAATAACAATAATAATTATTCTATAACGTCCATTCTGCAAAAAAATCACATTATTTGATGTAACTTTAAATGAAAAGTTGTAAAGCAAATTATGCATGAATTGCAACAAAATTTAACTTAATCCTTTATATACTGATGGAGCAGGACTGAATTTTTCATAACTCAATATTAACGTGTGAATATTAAAGATAAACCAACTTTTGAAAGCTGAAATAATGTAAATTTTTCAGACATGTCTCTTACTAGTGAAAAGTATTGTGCCTTATTGATATATAAGAAAAATATGTCTTTAATTCTATAGCTTATATAGGCAAACATTTAAAGTATTTTTCTCTGATATTTATAAAACCAAACAAAATGACACTGGAATCATCTAACTCTTCTGGTAAAATACTTTATAGTGCATAGCACCTCTCATCCTGACAGATCCTCAAACTGCTGTAAAGATTGCAAACACATGGATTGCTTCTCAAAGCAATGAAATTCTGTGCCAGGAGCACTACACTGAAGTGATTCTGGAAAAGGGATTGAAAACTAAATTATCCAGTGGAAATGATGGAGCCTGGCTGTTTAGAGTTGGGAGAAAGCAGCTACCAAAATTCAGTCAGACTACTTGTACAAAAAATACTCAGTAAAAAGAGTCACAGAATTGGATGAATCAGAATTATAAGAATGCTTTAAAATGTGTTTACAGCAGTTTGATGTTCAGGGCCTGAATCTGTACTTTAAATTTTGTTTTACCTGTATAGTAAATATGGTTTTAGAAGTTGAGGATCTGATCAACAATTTTTTGTTAAATTGATTCAAAGCCTACTGAAATCAGTTGTATGTTCTGTAGGGTTTACAAAATTTGCCAGAACCATAGCTCTGGAAATCAAATGCCTTAACTTAAGCGTAAAGTGAGAGAGCCTGCATATCTCAACAACAGACCTTGATTAAATATTTGCATGAAATGTTATGCGTCAGCGTTGAACAGTTTCAGATTTTATTACAAATCTCAGGCCAGATCAAAACAAGCTATGGTCTCTACTGAAGCTTGCCATGGTAAAGCTGATACTTACCAGAATCCCAGAAAACTATCATAGAATCACTCTGGTTGGAAAACACCTTCAAGATCGTTGAGTCCAACCATCAACCCAGGACTGTCATGCCCACCACTAAACCATGTCCCCAAGGGCCACATCCAAACGCTCTCTGAATACCTCCAGAGACGGTGACTCCACCACTTCCCCAGGCAGCCTGTTCCAATGTCTGACCAAAGATCCATAAACTTGGTAAAGATACAATAGCTCCTTCACAGATTTGTACTCAAATATGGAAAATGTGTTGTTTGCATTTCTTCACTGCCTCCTCACTGAAACCTGTCAGCAATTAGGATGAACTAAAAGGGGTTTTGTAATGTGGACAAAATATTTCTAGCTAGAAATCTGCATGGCCATTGACTCAATGTGGCCAGTCTACTGTCAATTATGTGCAGACACAAGTGATGTGGTATAGACTCAGGCTTGTAATGTAGAAATAAAGTTTGGGATATTGTTTCCCATCCATTCTCCTTCTCTGACATAGTGCAAGAGGATGAACAGCTTCAAAGGGTTTTTAATGAGGAGAAGGAAGTCATAACTACATTAATAATGAGAACAGTGTACATCTGTATATCCAAGTCCTGTAGGTCATTGATGTTCATGAAAAAGCTTTTAAAAGTCATATTGAAGCACATTTTCTCACACAATATCATGAGCCCATGATGCGTTTTGTCATTACTGGTACACTGTATAGAACATTTTTGAACAAAATAGAATGTTAGTTCTTGAAAGTAGGAATTAAATGCATAAAAATCTTAAAGGAATAATGTGAGCAATTATTAAAGTTTCAAATAGATATATATTCCTCCTCTGTTATGTCTAAAACTTATGTCCCTACTCCAGAAACCCAAGTGAAAAAACTAATTTTGCATATAAATGGAATGGCTTCACCACTTGATAACAGCTTATTATTTAAATGTAAGAAAGATAGAAAAGAGCACAAAAAATACCACAAAACACGTACCAGCCTGTTAGCTGAAGTAATCACCACACTGAGAATCTTTGAAGAACACAGGATTGTATTGAATACTGTATCATTTGTGAGTTTTATCATGCTTCACATTTTGGTGACTGCCTATTTCAGTCAACTAGAAATGACCAAAGGCTTTTGGTTATTTCTGGAACTAAGTCGTTTGTATTAACATTGTAATAGAAATGTCACGAAAACGCATCAGACAGACTGTTCCTTTACATCAACTAATTATGCCTCCAAATCTAAGACCTACCAAGAAAATGAATGTTTTTCTTTATCTGCTGAAGTTGTTTGAATGACTTAAGCAAGAGCAACACAAGTTGACCCAAGGACATAATTATATGTTGCTTCACAAAATAGAAGAACAGTGATAAGATTAACTGCTCCATCAATTACTGGTACAAGAAGTAGAAACATTGATTTGCAATTAAATGACTAGAGAAAATAATAACATTTCAAACCTGTAATCTCTGACAATGTAACTTTCTGTCAGAACTCCTAATGATTTCCAGTAAAATAGATGCTCAGAACTTACAAAATTCAAACCCTGAGTGTTTCTTAAAGAAAACTTGGTGTTCTGTTACTAAACTCTATCAGAATCCCAGTGTTGTATTATATGCAATATGTATTAAGTGTACTAGAGCAAATTTCCCAAAGAAAATGTTCTATTCTGGTAGAGGAACTGGAAGTATTAAAGTATGGTTTGGGTTGGAAAGGATCTTAAAGATCATCTCGTTTCAACCCTCTGCCATGGGAAGGGACACCTCCCACCAGACCAGGTTGCTCCAAGCCCCATCCAACCTGGCCTTGAACACTGCCAGGGAGGGGGCAGCCACAGCTTCTCTGGGCTGGTGTGGTCTACTCTTACTCAGATTAAAGCACACAAATATCAGGTTGAAATGTCTTCTCTGTCCTAGAAAAATATAATCAGTCATCTGAGTTCATTGTTTAAATTCATATGATTTCAGGAGAAAATGAAACAAGCAATTACATGAGCTGCACAGTGCCCTTTCTTACACAATTAGAAATCAGTGCAGTGGGGCTTTCTGTTGTTTGTTCATTTATTTGTTTTATAACAGAGACATTAGGGGAATTCAGTTGAAAAATATCTGCAAGATGAATTTCCAAGCCAATGACCAAAAATAGTGTTGCCTCGAATGCAGATTATGTTACATTCCTTGGTTCGGATATATACTTCTCACGTGGCCTCTGCAGAACAGTAAAAGCTTTGCACTCTCCTTGACTGCTAATATTTTAGGATTCAATCCATGACAGATAAAATAATCATTAGAATTTCAGCCATCTCGTTAGTCTTGCATTTGACCTGAAATTAAGAAGGTGAATAATCATATTGAAATAAACCTGTTGTTAATTATTTAGCCATTCAATTGATCTATAATAGTAAAACTAATTTTAATGAAGGCTTGTTATTGAAAATATTATTTCATTACCTTTAAAATAAATAAAATCAATACTTTTTTAAAAAAAATCAATGTCCAAAAGCTCAAACTGAAAACCACTTCAAGTCACCACATATCTCCCTCTACTGACATTAAGAAGAGTCACAGACCAACAAATGAAAACATCAAAATTGCTGAAAAATATAATTCATCATACTTTGTTCTAGCACAGGGCTCTGGCTGCAATACTCAAAGACCATAGGTCACATCTAGCTTTCAGTTACTAAAAACAAAGCAAACAAAAAAACGCTAAAAC
The DNA here is from genome assembly GCA_013398125.1 of Aegotheles bennettii. Classification (NCBI taxonomy): domain Eukaryota; kingdom Metazoa; phylum Chordata; class Aves; order Caprimulgiformes; family Aegothelidae; genus Aegotheles; species Aegotheles bennettii. Next base: position 104,172 of record VZRW01005835.1, on the reverse strand, counting down.
CCAAACAGCAAGGTGTTGCTTTGTTTACTATTCTTGTTTTCTGTAGATGCTATCCGAGATCAGATTGAGTGCATGTGTACAAGGAACTCCTAAAAAGTTAGTTTTTACATTTGTTCCTTAGAAACAATAAATAATACTGACCTTTTCATGTTTCTGAGCATAATACAATAACCCATTAGGTTCTAAAATGAATGCTGCTACTACATTGTACTTGCCAGTCTTAAACTTCCTTGAGAGAACTAAGAGCTTACAGTTTAGAGAATATACAGCTTAGTATCCCATCTTTTGGTGGGAAACTTTAATCTTCTATGGTAGTGGGAAGGAAAAAAAGATGCACATGTAGCTAGGTATTTCAGTGATGCCAGCACTCTTAAGACATATCCAGGTAAGAGAAGAATGTTTTAACTGTAAGTATGAATGAGATGCTGGTCTTCCCTAAACAAATATACAGAGAGGAACTAAATATTGTCTGCAAGACAAGAACAAAATAATGGTGTGTTAAGTTGGTTTTAGGTAGGTTGTACTATCTGAAGATTTCCATGCATATGTTACTTTGCATCAGATAGTTTAAATGCATAATCCTCTATTAGAAATTAAAGATACATTTTTGTTTACTTATTTTTCACTCAGTGCTTTTGTAAATTGTCTTTATGTAAGTCTTCATTATTATGTTTTAGCAAGCAGGCCACCTAGTGCCTAACAATAACAAGTACTCTATAATGACCTGAAGTGTTCTGCAAGAAGTAACAGTACACTTAGTCGCCTGGATATCAAAATTATGTTGCCATGTTACAACTCTGAAAAAATTATAACAGAGACTTAAGTTCCCTTCCCCCAGCCTAGAGCAGAATTGTGACAGTTGCCTGTAAAAGTTTTAAATATGGAGTAGATACACACCTTTTTCTTGTTAAGAAAGATCAATTTTTTTCTTTAAAAGCTAGTTTTGTAAGTAATCAAGCTACTTGTAAGATTTCAGTTATTTCAGTCTGTTGCTGAGAAAATAAATGCCAGTCTTTTTCTACAAGTAAGATTTTCCATTATTCTTGGACATGTGTAATTTCTAATTTTATCTAATGAAATGAAGAATAATGTAGTGTGAATGACACATCTGGTATTACTGTTGTAAGGGGGATTTCCTCTTAATTTCATTTGTGTCAGTTTTTTAGAGTCCGATTCAGCTTCTTTTAAGATTGTTGGCAAAGTTTTCTATAAACATCAAGAGAGACAGTGCCCATTAAGCTTTCTGTTTCATCTTGGTGATATGCTGCTTTCTGTATACCGGAATGAAAATGCAATAATCTCAAAAAGCAGCCAATAGTACCCCAAAGTAAAAAAGACTGCTTCTTTCTTTATTCAATTTTCAATTACCCGTAGTGCTTCTCTTGAAATAGTGATATTTTAAGCCTGTGGAAAGGCTATGTTCGAAGTTATCAGATGTGACTGAAAATATTTTCTTATTTAGATTTTACAGACCAATTTTCAAGTAATCTAATTTGACATGTCTCCATGAAAGTAAGTCAGATCACAGATGGTTTAGTCAGAACTAATGCTTTAGTCCTCCTGAACTTCAGTGGAACTTAGGTTCCCACCGCACTAGGAAATGTGTATCCAGTGCTGGATATCTCATCTAGTGCTCTTAAAGTCCAAGTTAAATATTTTTTCAAAAACCTATTTCCTCTGGAGAGCATAATACCCTGAATCTTCTGGTTGAATTTATAAACTCACTTAGGACTTCTGTGTGTATATACACTACTTATATAGAGAAGAAATAATGAAAAATATCCAGTGAAATAAGCTTCTTTTTAGCATTAAAGCAAAATTTAAGAGAACATGCCCACTACTTACAAGTCTACCTCAAGGGAATAGTTAGCGATTTCCTTGCCCCAAGATACTGAACATTTTGTAGGTGTCAGTGACTGTATAACTGTCCATTGCTCTCCAACACCATTTAGACTGAATTGCATTTACCACTGATGAGATTTACTTTGATGAACATTTATATTTACAAAGCAAACAAACAAAAAAAAAGCAGCGCCGAAACACTCCAAGGTGTTAAACTTGCCTAGTACAGGAAGTAAATTCTGAATGTGTCTGAAGAAAAAGAATCTTTCCTTCTGGGGTAAATGAAAGCTCCCCTTTGCCAGATTTCAAATCTAAAATTTAGACCCACAACGATAAAATCACCCTGTAGCATTTTTTGAGCTTTTTTGGAGTTTCACAGGGAGAAGGAATTATCCTTTCTGAAACATTATAGTTTTATTACTCATCTCTTCATATAAACTAGTCATGTATTAGAAGGATAAAGGACACCCATCTATACCTGCTTGATTGATTACTTCTGGTTTTGTGATTTGAAAGGCATCATCCCTACTCAGACATTAACAACTGCAAAAAAACCAAACTGAACCATCATTTATCCCGTGCCCCAAAGAATCTGGGGACTGTAGGACAGAGCCAGTAACGTCTGGGATAATTAAAAACAGAGTACATGAACCAGATCATAACATGCCCATGAATCTATCCCATGATGGATCTTTAGTTGGATATGAATGTTACAATATATGAAATTAACTAATACCAACACGCTGAAGTGAGATAGCATTCCCACTGAGATAGAAATCATGGGCTAAATTGGTCTCCAGTGGGGATACACTGGACAATATCATAATATAAACATCAATTTTCAGGTTTGCTGGAGCTCCTGAAGCTGACAAAGCTTTCACTTTCCCAGTCTTGAGGAATTCATTATGAAGAAGGATCCAAAAAGTAAAAACGTCAGTGCTGGCTGCAGGAACGATTGCACTACCAATGCTGCTTGTGCTTTGCTGCCTAGCAGTTTTCCTTCTTTCAGAGTGACAACTGTAAAAGAACTTAACTACATGTTAGAGTAGAGGACCTGTGACTGGTTGTTGTCATCAATGTGTAACATCCCTTGGGTGACAGGTTCTCTCATTCATCTAAGTGCTCATGCATATTGACAAGTATGCTGCCTGCCAAAAATTACAATACTGTGCAGTATTTCTTTAGCTGTATCTCGCCTTCTAGACTGCTGCATGCCACAGGATAGTCTGCTAACCTACTCTTTTTCACAAGTAGATTCTACACCGACTGCATTCTTTCAGGTCCTTAAGAACTAGAGTCCTTCCCTGGGAAACTCAATTTTTTTTTGTGATACGAATGAAGGGACTTCAAGGGAGTGAAGTCGTGCATAACAAGGCTATTATAAGGCTAATCTATAAGGCTCTGTCTTTATTCTTTCTATCCTCAGCATAAGACCAGATTAGAAATAGCTACAAAAGGTTTTGATTTCCTGACAGACTAAAGTAGGCTGGGGGGACAGTGGAACTGGCCATCGCAATTTCAACATTGGCATCTGCTCTAAGCTGGAGTACCACACACTGCTGCAAGCGAACTGTAAAAATGACAGCATATCTATGTATCAAATCTAGTCCTGCAGTAGGAATGCTGGTATTATTTGCAAAGTGGTTAATCATTTATAATTCTTCTATTTGAGGAAATGGCCAATAGTATTAGCCATGCAAGCCTCTGTGGGCTAATGTAATTAGTCTTATGCATTTTAAGACCAGATAGAATGGTATTAGTGAGAATGGAGGACTATTTTAATTGGATGATGGCAAAATCCCTCTAAGCACCATGGCTGTCTCCTGTGTTCAAAATCCTTTAAAAAGTTCACAGATTCCAATTGTTTTGTGCAGTAACAGTATTTCTATCTAAATTATATTAAACGTGTCAGCTCATTTCCTGAGTAAAAATGATAAAAGCACATTCAACTTCTGCAAAGCTGATCACTTTAAAGAAAAACATAAGATAATTAAAAGCTGTTACAACTGCCAATATAACACTGCAGCTTCAAAATTCTCCCCTAAATTACAGCTGCTAACTTTTAATAGCAACTGTAACAGTGAGTCAGATTTCACATTACAATAGCATCCCAACCTCCTCTTGGGAGAAAGGCTCTTGGGAAAATACAATTACAAGGTGAGCATATCCAGCCAAGACCACTGAAAGTTTTGAAAAGCCCGTGATCGCTTTAATTTTTATTCTTATTAAGAAATCTAGATTTAGTTCCTCTTTGTTTGAATGCTGGCTTTTTAACAAAGTCAATTGTAACCAGGTGGAACTCACTCCCTGAAAACATTAAAGGGCCTTAAAGGGAATCGGCACTGTTCCTGGGAAAGACCTTCTTCTATAGGTAAATTGTGAGCTGAGCATAGGGCTGATATAAATAGCTTTATACCATTCCTATTCTTGTAAAGTATTTGCATGAAAAGATAGAGGAAGGGTATTTTTGAGGCAGACTGTACTTTTTGGTTGGGTATTAACCTTTTCTTAGTTTGGTATGAATGTGTTACAGAAGGCAGAGAAATTCTGAAGCCATTATAGATTAAAAACAGTGGATGTTTTTGCCCTCCAAGAATATAGTGTCTTCATTGTCTTTAACCGGGATTAAACGAGGGATGAAAATGAACATTAGAGCCAGTTAGGCTTTTTCTCAGGTGTACAACAGGAGCTGTTGACTCCTGGTCTCCCCATCAGCCTGACTGAAAATTGGGCCAGCACATGTCACCCTTAAGCTTGAGCAATCATCATTTCTTTCTACAAAAGGAGGATACAAAAGTAGAAAGGTCTGAATTCCTTATCAGTACAAACTGAGAAAATTCCCATGATGGACATTTCGTCCAGAACCTGGGAAGACTTTATAGATCCTGTGCTTTATATGCTGTTTGCAGGTTTAGCGTCTTAAGGCTACACATCTCTGTCCTCTAAGGACACTTATTAACCCCCATGTGAATTTAGGGGTATGTACTGTATCTGACAACCTTTAAACCAAAGTGCTTTTCAAACCAAATCACTTCCAGTGATTTTTATCCATCACTGAGAATTTGCTTATATGAAGAAGCAGTTCCATCAGATTGTATTGATGATTCAGTGCACAGAGAAATTGCAAAATATCTTATGAGGAGGAAAAGACACAAAATTTAATCACTGGTCTACTGCACCGAAATGAATGCTAAGATCATTCTAAGATCAATACAGTGTTTGAATAAAAACTGAATCAAATTCTTTTCTCAGATAGTCAGCGGTTTAGGTTTGTCAAATTAATGGGCAATTCTTTGTAGACTTCGTGGCTTATCCTGTCAGTTTCTCACATTAAGCAAAATTACTATTAAATAATTCTATCTGAGGAAATCTTTTGACTTAAAGCTAATGCCAACATTCAGGTGTGGAAGATTTATTTCTGTAGAGTTTGACCTGCCACACATCCAAGTAGAAGGAAGAGTAGAGGAACACAGTGCTGGGGTTTTCAGTCTCTAAAGTATTTTCTGATTTGTGGTATTGCATAATTCCCAAAGAGTGATATACAGTCTATTTTGAGAAGGGGTGGAATAGAACAGTGAGAAAATATGAAGTGTTGACCTACCATCCCTTAACAAAAATCTTCCTTAAAATCCAGCTATTTGTAAAATCCGTATCTGTCACTGAACAGCTACTAAGAGCTGCCCCCAGGACAGAGTTCTGAAAGGAACCACCATCCTATCCCCATAGCAGGTCAAGACATCAGTTAGATACCCCGTGTCACAAGGGTCTGATCCATGGGTCTGCAACAAGGTGGTTTCTATGCAGCCGCCTTGCGACATTTCTTGTTACATTATAATTATTTTAAAATATGTGATCATCGTGGAGTGAACTATGTAGAACAATTAATACAGACATTGTTGTCATCTGCTATGAAATTTTCACAGGACTAAATGTAAACCATCTGAAACGCTCTCAACGCTACTCTTGGTCTGACTATACTCTATATATAAAGACCTTACTTATCTCCCTGTCTCATCAGGTAGTAATCAGCTATCTTGAACTTACAATATTCACTCCAAAGTGATCATGGGGAGGAAAAACATTGTCAGTGTTGCTTAAGGTCTCATCTGGTTTTAAAAGTAATTGAAGAGGAACACTTCATTCCATTTAAAGTATCCCAAGAGTAGAAGTTAGTGGAAAAAAACTTCTAAGGGCAAATGAGGAAGGTTCTAAAAGAAAAATACCCAAGGGATCATATCTCAGACACAAATATTTTTTTAAATTACAGGTGCTTATAATTACTTGTAAGGGAGAAAACTAATTATGGCAGTCTTCAGGGAGCTTAAACATGGTAAATACTGAGAGAAAGCAGCCTGGGGTTTTGAAAGTTATTTGTGTACATTGCTTAAATTTTCAGTCCTTGCTAGTATGTCAGCATCTCTTTTTTTATTTTTATTTTGTTGTTACATGTAAGCATTTTTATTTATGTTAAATAATGAGAAAGAAACTTCAGTTCTTTCTGAATTCCCTGTTTTTAAAAGTTTTAAAGGTTTTCTTCCTATAAGCGGAGAATGAATAAACTAAATGAATGCATGAAATCTGTGGTCATCAACAAAAAAAGCTGTCTGAATGTATTCTGTATTGCCAGCATATAGTTAAGCCACAGTGGAAAAATGTAATTTTATTTTTTTATGAGAATGAATGTGTTCCTGCACTGAGACAAATACTAAACATTGAAATATTTTTCGTATAATACTATGAAAATTGATGTTGTACTAAAACACACCATATGATAACAGATACAGCTGTGGCTTAAAAGATCACATTCAGACATTTAGAAGAGATAAATATGTTTTGAATAAGGCTTTTGCATATGTCCTAGCTACTGGTATCTTCTATATACTATGTATTGAATCATTGTTCAGACTCAAATTACCATAACCCCAAGGAAAATGTATACAAGCTACAAGCCATGTGTCCCTTTCTACATATCAACTATGTTGACAAAATAAGGAGGAGAGAAGAAAAAACTCAGTTTTATGGTATATTACTTAGTTAGTTGATTACTACAATATGTCTGGATTCATCAGTAAGTTCTAGGGTTAATCACAATAAATTAGAATGAAGTATGCTTTTTAAACAATAAACAATGACTATCACAATAAATTAGAATGAAGTATGCTTTTTAAACAATAAACAATGACTACTCAGCACTGTGGTTTATCATATATGGTTTCCAGTGGCATGTTAGATGGATGGCATTCAGACAGGATGCTATGTGCTTTAAAAATCTCCTCTTCCACTGACATTAGTAAAACAGAAAGGACTAAAAAACTGAATGAATAAAAATAAGCATTTTTTCTACTAGAGAAAAACAGGATCCCCCTTATTCCAACCTTCTTCCTGTTTTTTACACAAAAATATTTTAAATAAACTAAACCAAAGCCTACCTCAGTATAATCCAAATAAAGCCAATGGCACAGAAATATAATTAAAGAACAGTACAGCCATGTACTATGTTATTTTTATTTGTATTGACCTTCCATTGACTGGACGAGACTTCCATTGTCCCAGTTTGATTGGAATCAATGCTGAATTTGAATTGTGAGAGATTCACTGTCAGGATATTTTTGATCTTGTATTAGTCCAAAACATTTGCATAGCAAAAATTCTGTTGTATAAGAGACATGAATTATCTCTAATATACCATTACAAATTTGGTCCCCTGAATGCTAAATCTGATGACAATGAGTAACTCTACTTGCTGTAGTGACTAGTCACAGACACGGTATGTGTTACATGGCTTTATAATACAGCACCTTGGAAGTGAAATCCTCTGAGTAAACAGTTAGAGACCTTTTTTGTTATCAGCCTTTTTCTTGGTACAGCTAATTACGTGTTTGGTTAGGTCTAATATGCTTTTCTGTATACTTTCCACTTAGATCTAGATTTCTTTGAATCTGTAACAAACAGTCTCATTGGTGAGACTCCAGTGAAAGATTCTTAAATGATCAATCAGGAATTAATTACCAGAAAATAGCTACACCTCACTGAATTTGGTAAAATGTGTCTAATTATACAGTGTGTATCAAAAAGATGGATCCATTCTGTGAGCAGAACACTGCATTCCATAACCCAGGAAAATAAGCAGCCATACCAGGAGACCTGCTTGGTTTCACAGGGAACTCGTGACCACGCTCCAACACAAAAAGGACATACACAGGACATGAAAGTGAAGACAGACAATAGAAACTTTGCCTCCCCATCTCATCTTTAGGGAAAAAGTCTTTGTGCCTAAAGACACAAGGTTCAAAGAGAAAAGGAACTACCAGATGGAAAAAATCCCAGCAGGACAAAGCCAGGCCCTTTACTGAGGTGCACAGTGACAGAACAAGAGACAGGATCATAAACTGATATGGGAAAGGTTCTGACTGGCTGGTATAGCAAAAAAAAAAAATCCCTTAGGATAGTTAAGCATTGGAGTAGGTTGCCCAGAGAGGTTGGTGAATCTTTCTCCATGCAGGTTAAGACCTGACTCGATAAAGCCTAAAGCAACCAGATCTGAATTCAGTGCTTGAATTATCCTGTGATTCTATAGAAATTTAATCACAAGGATAAGATACAGGTCTAAGTATGAGCTTGATTTGTGGAATGCTGTACTTTCACTTCTTTAATCTTGTGCCAGGGTAAAGGTATAAAAAAAACCTTCACAGCTATTACATTTGTGTCAGGTCAAGAAGTCTCTCTCAGTTTTTTAATATCAGCCAAAGATTACCAAAGAAAAAAACTTGATGAGCACTTTGCATAATTGAAAAGGCAAAAATTGCTCCTCAGAACTATTTTAAATAATTCTTCACAGTACCAGGCTTAATGGGCATGTTTTTCCTTTCTGCTAATGAAAATTATTTGAACCATGAAAAGAGGTTCACCTTTAATCCCAAATACTGATTCAACAGAAAAAAAAGGAAGTATTTTGTATGTATTATAGATTCATTAAACTATTCAGCATCCCTTGAAAACTGGAACAATGCTTCAGTATGGTTATGTATTTTCAGTGAGAGAAAGTATTCATCCTCACCATCAAGTACATTAAAGTAATGTCTGCATAAAACAAAGACTTTCCACGTCTTCCAGATTTAAAAATGACTGCCAGAAAGCCAGAATTCTTTGAAAGCCAGAATCTACAGAACTGTTTTATATGAATTTCTGCTTTCTCTGATGCAAGTATATATCAATTCCCTAGCCTTGTTACTAGTGGTTTGAGGAATATTTATATGAACCCTCAAAGACAATGAAAATTTCCAGCTGTTACGGTTATGCAGCTTACATGCTGCAGTGCTTGTAGACATACAGTGAGAGGACTCCTGTTATGTCCACCTGACCACTGTCACTGCTGTTCCATAATGATCATTTAGGAAATTATAGTTGTGTTCTGTGTATCTGAAAAATTTAAAGAAAATTTTTCCATTGAAGAATGACAAAATCATTGTATAAAGAAACTGTAACCAAGTGGAATAATTATATTGCCTTTAAAGATGGAACGAAATAAGGATCAGGCACAAGTATCTGGTTTCCAAAAAAACCTCTCAAATCATGAGCAATGTTCTAAGCAGTGATAAATTCAAATTTATTTTTAAAGTTGTATTTGTGTAGAGTCACGAACATTTTAAATAGTTTCCCTTGATAAATGGATTACCATCCTGCAATGTCTCATAAACAAGTATGTTTGTTAATTTAGTTTATTAATAGATTAAATGTGGCAGGTAGCTGAAATTGATACACATTTTGTCTAAATATAATTCCAAAGGAAAGAAAAAAAACCAAAAAAATTATTTCAAATTTATGGCTACAAACTTTTTAAATGGATGGAATATATATAAAGGACGCTATATCTCTAGTTAGAAGTACCTCAGAAAATTTCCTTATGTTGCAGAATGAAGAAAGGAGACAGAAAATACATTTTTCCCCTAAACTTACCAGAAATTATAGCCAGTAGGCGGTTGTGCTTTAACTTTAAAAAACATGCCTGAACTTTATGACTTTCTGTCTTTACCTTCCAGCAAGGTTTATTTTTGGTTTCTTTCCAACTGAAAAATGGACTATGAGATTCTCTTCAGGTTTAAAATAATTAGTAAACCCTTAGAATACTCATTATAAATAGATCAAAGCTTCAACCCAACTTCAATACAAAGGCAAGCCTTTTAGATCAAACTTAAACTAACCACCCATCCCACATACGTCCTGCTGATATCTTACTTTGGGTTCTGTTAAATTATTAACATCAAAATACTGAATAATTCATTTTTTAAAGAAAAATAAGAAACTTAATTTATACAACTTTTATACCAATTACGATTTCTCTTTTCTTTCCTTTTTAATCTGGAGTGCTTTTTTTCTGTAAATTTAATGGCTCAATCCCTCGTTTACAGGTGAAACAAAACTGAAGGTCATTAGGAAGTCAAGAAAATGCAAGCAGGAGGCATTAGACATTAATTGAAAAGGTAAAAATAAGGATGTTTGTGATGATCCTACTCTCTTAGTCCACAAACAAGGACCTAGAATCCTTGACAACAGTCCTAGATACCCAGTCACCAGGGCAATTCAGGATGAATGTAATCAGGTACACTAACATGTCACAGAAGAGTAACAGACAAAAGCGCCCCTGGATGTTGCTGTCATCTACAATATCTAGCTGGATCTGAACAATAATATAAAAGAAACTACACTAGGAATCTGAATTCTGGAAAGAACTATACAGCTTTTTATACATCAAAGATCTCTGTGCAGAGTCTGTAGTTTGTCTGAATAGAAAACAGTCAATAACAACTGTATGTAAAATATTTTGCCAAATCATTTAAAAAATATATTAAGGCTGTATATAGCACAAAGATACAAAAGTAGCAAAGTATTTGAACCTCTGTGCCTTTAAAATTTATGAACAATATGTTGTATCAGAAGTGTGTTAGTTAATGAAAACTATCTTCAGTTATAAAAATAATAGCAAAAAAGGTATTTTATCACTCAGCTGGCAGCTGAAATTGATAGCACATGCCTTCACAGTCTCTTTACCATGAACATTTCGGTATTCACACAGGTACACTCACCCTGCCTTATGTCTGGCTTGTGTGCTTAGTACTTAAAAATCAGAGCAACCCCTTTGATATCAAAGTAACAAATGCATTTATATGAACAAAAATCTAACTCTACAGATACAAGAGTTAGCATTTTCAATATGGAACAGCATGTTTCATTTGACAAAAAAATCCAAAACTCTTAAGATCCTTGTTTTTCTCTTATTCTTTTAAGCTTTTACCATAACTTGGAAATAATAAATATGTTATTTTTGTGGGCTATTGAAATAAAAAAACTTTTAGCAATGGTTTGACACAGCAGCCTGTGCACTGATTCAGAACGTACTGTGTAGGTAATGATAAAAAGGTCTGCAGTATCACTAAAAAGCATTTATTTGTGAAAGTGGGTAACAAGTTCATAAAAGAAAATGCCCTTTCACAAAGCATTAGTTCAAATTATCAGTATATGCCAAAAAATAGAATCACTGCATAAAAATGAAAACACTGCAAGTGCCTCATCCTTTATCGATAAAAATACATACTATGATGGAACACTGGTGCTACAAGGTAGAAACTTTTCAATTCTCTATAATATGTATTCTAAATATCAAATACCTTGCATTTCCAAACACCTTATTTTACTTATTTTGTCAGAGAGAATATTTGCTATGCTGAGAGTCATTACTATCAGAAATAAATAATTAAAATAATGTAAAAATAAAATACAGGTTATAGAATTTTTCTAAACAAAAAAAAAAGAAAATAATTCTTTCCTCATTTATTGTTTTTTGTCATTCCTAATAAAATGTTTACAGTGACTCCACAGGACTGAAAACTTAAAAATAATATAAAGAGAAGAAAATGCAGCCAACAATGAAGATTCTTCTAATTCTCCCACATAAAATAACCAGCCATTCATGCTCCAGTACTGCAATCTCAATAACTGCTTCTCAGTATTCTTCCAGTTTTATTCCTTCCATACTAGCTTGAAATCACCATATAGATTTAAACAGCTGCACATTGTATAGTGCACAATATATTACTGTATAGCAGCTCAGACTCAATAAGCAGCTCTTTCTTCGCACTTTTCATCACCACCAGACTGAGATGCCTCTATTGATTCCAGTCCTCTGGTACAATGTATCTGGCAAAATGAGGCACCAAATGTTTGTCACAAGTTAGAGAGCAGTGATGAAACTTGAAATAAATTATTCTGTGCTGCCACCCTAGAAACAGAAAATGAAGTGAGGTTCTGGGACAATTTGCAGTAGGGTGGGTTGAAGTTGCAATGTATTTTAATTTAAATAGGAATGGAAATACTTGCTATATCACACTTAGGCAACTGAGACCGTATTCAGATTAACTGATAGTTCTAACAGAAGGTATAACTCCCTAAATTGAAGAGTGGCCTTAAAAAACCAAAGCCTTGTTATCTAAGTGGTTACATTTTATTTAGGAAACATGATACTGATTTTAGTTTATACTCATGCAGTGAATCTACTTCACATGTATTCACATGCTTATAAAAGGTGCGTTTTCTCCAGAAAAATAAAATGTAAAGATTATTCAGCAGCTGAAGCAGAAGTCAAACCAAAAAGCCTTTCCTCTGAGACATAACTCACAGATTCTTATCTTGGTTTCAAACCAGCTTCATACAAAACTTTTAGTCAGTGTAAACATACAAGAGTGTATATGCACATGCCTTTCATTAGCATTAACTGACAATTGAAAAGCAAGATACAGTTTTATGTCTCATAAAACTTTGGAAATTTAATCACTCTTCCTGGATGGAAGATTTGTATATAATTCTTCCAGTAATCTTAATGGGAATTCCATGGATAAAAATGTGCGTGAATATCAAATTCTGAGAATACACACTTTTAAACCAAAAGTTTCTCATTTCCTTTTCTATGTGCATGCAAATCAGCATGGTTAAGCCTAAATTGAAAAGGAATTTAGAGAGATTACTTTGTTAGTGGCATATAAAAGGATATTCACATGATAACAGAATCAGGTGGCACTACAGAAGTAAAAGCTTTCCAATGTCTGTTAAAGTAACAAATGTGATTTCTCTTCTCTTTGATTCGCTTTGTAAAGAATACAAGGCTATAACTTAGCTTATTGGCTTTTGTGCCTACTGAAACCGGATTGAACACTAGTTGCCAATTCTACTACTTGGAAATAGTCTGTCACATATTCTACTTGTAGGATCTCAGTGCTGAGTACTCAGTATTCTGTGTTTTCCCTTACATAATTTTCACGACAAAGTATTACAGTTTACTGCAGTCATACATACAAGGAATGGTTCATTCTAAACTTCAGGAAATGGGCTTCTGGAAGTTATTGTTATAGAAATTAACATCAAAGACAGTTTACTTTCATATTTCATCAGGATGTAATGTCATTTAAACCAGTGTAAGTCCACTGGTATAAGAAAAGCATAAATAGAAGGACAAGCAGAACGTTTGTGTTCATATCAAAGTTTACTTTCAGAGTACCAAAATGTAAAATTCTGCTACTTCTCCAGAAAAGCTCTCTTTGGAGTGCCAGGCAAGTTGATATACAGATATTTTAATGAAACCTTTATTTTTTTATTTGCTCTCCTTTGTCTGTTTGGTTATTACCACTGCTGAATTTTTGTTGGTTTTATGCTGGTTTGTGTAGTTCAGTTGCTGATGGCCTCTAACTGGTTGGTATGTTTCTTCTAGGCAGCAGCAAAAGCAGTACTTTATACAAGCACTTGTAGATAATTTTGTATAATTTCCTTCCTCCTTTCTATTTTTGGGAACATATTTAGGTGATAGGAACAAACACTGAAACAATGGATAATCAGCAAATGAATGTTTGTTATGTGAAAAGAATCTATACCATTTTCTCCATCAATTTCAAGTTATAATCACAGAATCGTTTTAGTTGGAAAAGACCTTTAAGATCATCAAGCCCAATGATTAACCCAGCACTGCCAAGTCCACCACTAAACCATGTCCTTAAGTAGCACATCTACACAGTTTTTAAATATCTCCAGGGATGGTGACTCCACTGTAATAGCAATAAAGACATAATTGGAGGTATTCCTGTCAACTAATAGCCAGATCAGTTCTCTTGATTACTGCAAGCTAGCGGTTTCTTTTAAGTCTGTCATTAATCCCTAGAATACTTTATGCTCAATCACTGTTGCTTAAACAAGATTAATTGTGATTGAATGCCAGCCATATTGTGCCATGTTGTTGAAGGCCCACACTGATGTGTGACTAAAGATTTTGGGTTTTCCTTATCTCCTGTTTAATTTTATCAATTGCTGACTTTTGTTGTTTGGTTGGGGTTTTTTCACACTTCCTTTTTTCAGTTTGAAGTGCCTAGGGAGGGATATTAAGAAAAGTGAAGTTAGTGCAGGTGCACTTGCATAGAACACCACAAACAATATCAAATCTCATTTTCACTATGAGTCTGTTCACCACACAAGCAATGCACAATGAGGCTAACCTCAAATACCTAAGCACTAAATATTTGCATCTAAGAGTTCACACTTGAAAGAACAAAGTGATGTATCACTATGGGAATCTGCTGGAGTTTTGAAATCTTTGGTAGCTTATCAATTCTTTGCTGGCAAGAGGAATTTTTATATTTATCTGCTTGGGAAGGGGAAAATAAACAATGGCAGTTCCGAGGTGTGTGAGAAAATGATTATTCACAACAAATTCTTACCCCTTTCCCACACTCTTTCAATAGTCTGTAAATGCATGTGTGAAAAGGACTATATAGTGAGGTGTTTGCAGTAACAACATTTAAGACTAAAACCTACAAGGTCTCCTCCAGTCTTCACATACTCATTTTAGCAGTAAGACTAGATGTGATAAATAATCCCATTAATAAGAATTTTAACAGGAATATTCGATCTAGACATAATTTTGTGCATGTCCTGGTTTATGCAGCAGGCAGAGAAGCATGTGACTAGGCATGGAAGAGAACTACATGAACCTGATCACCTGAATCTTAGCAAGATGGGTGCACGGTCGATTTTGCACATTTTTACACTTACTGTTAGTATTAGCATTTTACATTATGTTGTAAAGCTACTTAGAGCTCAAGCTAAGATCTTTGCAGTTTGTGAAAGATATACACTACTATTTCCAAAGTAGTAAATAATTATGGGACATAGATGAGATTCATGCTCTAGGATTTAGTAGCCTAAATCCTTGGATATTTCTAATTTTGGTGGCAAATTCTTGATTAAGGTTCTCAAAAGCTTTAATCATCAGGTACGCAAGATGATTCAGATACATATGCGAGATACACAGCAAACAGTTGACTACTAATATGAGCTGCGTTCTGTGGTACCCTACACCTACATACAGTACAGTGAGACCCACAAAGCAGCTCATTATCACAGCAGGGAAGCTGAAACTCATGTGTCATTCATATAAAAAAACAAAGCACTGCAGCAGTGTGGTAAAAATACCAATTATTAAGATACACCAATGTAGAATTTTACAATTTACTTCCTCTGGATTAGTTTCCTTCTTAATCACAGTCCAACATTGTATTCTACAATAAAATTAATAATCTTGCAAATGCAACACCTAACTAATGGCATTCTGCGTGGTTTTCCCCACTGTGACTTCATAGGAAGTCACTGAATAGTTGGCATTGGAAGGGTCCTTGAAAGGGCTGTAGGCCAATCTCCTGTGCAAATATATGCAGTGCTGAATTCAGACCAGATTGCTTCAGGCTTTGGCCAGTTGGATCTTGAAAACCTCTAAGGACAGAGATTTTACAGTGTTTCTGGGCAACCTGCTTCACTGTCTTTATTATGACAGTGGTAAATACACATTCCAGAAGTGAACAGAAATTAGAAATGACATTAAAATTTGAGTTTGTTTTAAGCAATTTGTCAGGGATTTTTCCCCTCTTAGGGGGTCAATGACTCATTTACTCTATTACACATACGTGTTTCAGAACCATACAGTCATGCTGGCAACCAGGAGTTGATAACAATGATCATCAAAAATAATCATTACTGATTACACATGGGTGACACTTATGCAATCATTATACTGGTCGCCAGGTTGAACAACAATCTGTATGCATACTTAATATGCAGACACCTTATAAATAGCTAATAAATGATTAAATGAAATTGCTGTTTTCATAATGAATTAATACAAGATCTGTTGTACATAATGTTTGGAATATTTATATGGTTTAACATACTTCAGTTATAAGTACTCTGCAGCTGGCTGTTACTACACAGATTCATCACTTAAGTATTTTTAAATTGTGTATGTGTGTCACTACAATATGCCAGAACTTGTGTATTTTTTTATTTTAATCATTTGTAATTACTGGGGTCAAACCACAGGCCAGTTCTCTGGAAAGAAACCAAACCAAACGAACGATTCCCTCTTTGGGCAGAACGGAACAGAGCAGAAACAGGGGCTTGATTTGCATCACACTTGAATATAAACTGCAACAGCTGCTGCATTTGATCAAGACAAAATTTCTTTACCCAGATCACATTCTGGGAAGCAAAATGTCATTTTTTCTAAATTGGTTGTGAAGCTGAGCCTGGTTACATAATGTACACACTTCCCAAGTTACCAGCATGCTGAATTTGCCCAAGAGAGATTTGGATCATGTACAAATTTTGTTCTGAATCTCCAGTAATTCTGCCACAAATTTCCAGTGCCTATGGAGTTACAATGTGTTCAGTGCTACAGACCAATGTTGCAAACACTTGAAGGGTAAAGTGAAAATTTTGGCTGCTCCAAGATCGTTCTTTTCCAAGCTGAGAGATCCTTCCGTGTCATTCAGCCTCTGAACATTTCCAAACCTTGCACTAGGCATTGCTCCTCCTATTCCATGAAGAGGACATTATGGAAGATGGTAATCAAAATATATTTTCCAAATTTCACATTGGATCTGTGAGCAAAATGCAGGCATCTGTGTGCTGTTGCAATCAATCTGTCAGAATCTGCACAGAACATAAGACTCTGCATGCTTTGAAAATACAAGTCATTTGCTATCTGAACAGATGAAGCAAAGTGAAACAACACTCATCTTATCTGGTGAGGTAGTATCTATGTTGTACTGATAATTGACACACTAATCAGAACTGTAAAAAGCCTTAAACTAAAGAAAAAGAAAACAATAAACTGTCTCTTAACATCATACTGAAAATCTTATCTTTATCGAAAAGCTCTGCAACTATTGAGAAAGTATCGCTGGCAGTGCAAGTCAGTCCCTGCATAAAGCCATAGTTCATACAACTGGGAACAGGGCAATTACCAACTCCATGGACAACATGTACATAGCAGTCTCTTTTTAGGTGCACTGAACCACAACAAATGTGCAGTATTTTACATAGCTACAATTTCACACACAAATTGTCATCGCTCTTGTTCTTCAACCATTATTAGAGTGAGACAGGTTTACTTAGGGTTGAGTCTGTGTGAATTTTATACCCATCTCACCCTTTCTACAGTTTTGTCACATTTTGCCTAAAAATAAACTAGAAGGGCAGTGTCTTCTGTGCTTCTAAAACTTGTATCTCATTTCCCTTCAGCAAATTTCCACATCAGTCATGGGACATCGTTTATCTCTTAGTCCCCTTTCTACTTTTAAAATAAAGACATACCCATGATAAATACATTAATAATCAGTGAACTGAATATTGAAGAAACTGTGCATTTCTACTATATTAAAAACAAGTCCTTCTAGTGAATTACCATGCAATCCCCTCATGTAAATGAAATTGAATGGGTGCAAGTTAGGGTAACTTTTCCGGAAGATCTCTAAGGTTCATATCCTATAAAATTGCAAATATGTCACATAGCTGTTAAACAAGCCTTTGATCTTAAGGCATGTTGGTGTCATTGGGTAGGATTTTGGAGCCTTTATGTATCCCAAAGAGAATTTTTGCCAAAATAATTTCCCTCTTCAAATTTTATACACAGCAGATACCGTGGGGGTGCATTTCTGCACCTCTCACATATCTTTTCTCTCTAGTAAAAACCCAGTAGTCGTGAAAGTATCCCATTTGTCCCAAAACGCTAGTAAATCCTAAGAAGACTATCAGTCAAAACCAAACTGAATCGTACCATCACCCAAAAACAGTTTCAAAGAAAAGAACTAAATTTGACTATTTCCATGGCTCTGTTCAGCCATTCAGTTTGAAGCTATTAATCTCCACACTTTTGCCTGCTAAGCACTCTGCATTAGAACCATCCATTTTATCTGAACATTTTAGCATTTTCCTTCAGCACTTGGGTGCTTCTCCATGAGAATTTAATGTTTCGCCTTGCTTCTTGTTCTCTGCTAGCTTGGCAAAATGTCTCAGGCTTTTTGATATTTTTCTCAGTACTTCAGTGTCTTGCCTCAAAGCTTCTCTTTATTGCGAGGCTCCAATGCCATCATTTCTTTGAACACTTTCCCTTCATCCTGGCACTTTGCCTTGGTATTGCAGCATATTCATCTTAGTACTGTGGTGTTCCAACCATGTACTTCCACAACCATGTCTTCACATTTTCCTCTAGGACTCTGCTCTATTTCTTTCCTACTTAGTAGGTTCTTTTCAGCACCAGTGTAAATTTACCAGGCTCAGGGCAGGGCCTAACGTATCTTAGACAGTGGCATAACACAGAGCTCCTAGGTAACACAGTGTTCTCTTCTCCCTCCCTTCTTCCTGCCCAAAATAAAATGAGCAAAAATTAATGAGTGATCATCAGCTCCTAACATAGAAAATTAATGTCATGAGGTTTGCCGGTTTGTTTTCCTATTCTGATACATCAGAAACTCCTGGGAAGAAATTATGATGAGAATTTCATGGCTTCTGGCTGGGTAGGCTGTTCAGGTAGTACTGTCACCAATACTACTGGTGTAGTACTGTTGTTACTACTATTATTATTTTATGTCTACTTGGGACATTTTCACTCATCTTCAAATTGTACCGTGTTTTTCTACATGTTCAAGACACTGACAGGAGAATGACAACAAGCTTCATTTCTTTCCCAGTATATCCAAGTCTAATGTTTCTTAGTGTTGATTCTCTCTTTTGGAAAGAAATGGTCATGTAGAAATCCAAAATTCAATATACTAACTCTTCCTGGATCGGTGTCAAGTTCATTCTGATTGTTTCATGACAAAAATATACTAATAAGGATTCATTTACCACTCTTTTTCCAAAGTTGGCCTCTTCACTGAGCAATACATGCAAAAGTTAATGCATTAGACATTCTCAAAAGCAAAGCAAGCAGCTCTTAAAAACTGAAAATATTTTGTTTCATTAAATGCACTAAGCTGAATTTTTATATATGTCTGAAAAACAGATACTGTAACTTTGAGTGACATATGATAGATACAACCCATGTTTTTTGTAAGTCAGCACAGCTCAACAGACATCAATCACAATACACATATTTATATAGCTGTAAAAAAGTACACGTGTATGAATATTTACACTACATACTGTAAATATCTTCAGCTCTGTTAACACTGAATTTATTTTTGTAGAAAAAAACTTAATCCAAATTACAGATTCCTTCCTATAAATAGTTCTTCAAAAACAGTGGCAAGTTTGGGTTTCTTTCCCCCTCATCTCACTGATCTATTTGTTAGAGTCCTATCAGTAACATGCTGGTCAGTAAGATGAAAGAATTGCACCAAGACCCCATCACAAGCAGTCCAAGTTTTAAATCTTACTCTTCAGTAAGTGCTGTGCAAGAGAAGAAAAAAACCCAAACAAGCAGCGAACAACGTTCTTATTAGTGTCCTCATCATGTCCTGAAAGCAGCAGGGTTTTGAAATAATGGCAACATGCAGCTATTTACAACTTGTTAACCTTAACACTGGGCTCTCCGAGCCAAACTGTGTGCACTAGTTGGCATTTTTCCTAAAATCTTGCAAGCCTTTTTAAAGGAAATAGTCACAGGATTTCAAATCATCTTTTGGAACCTATTGATTTCATAACAGGAAATGTTCTTTTTAGGGCACGTGTCTGTGAAAAAGTAGGAGTCAGTGGGAGGCCAACAGGCACAGAAAAGTAGTAGTGGATAGCGGACACACGAAAATTGGCAAAATGCTTTCCAGTCATCTAGAGAAATGACAGTCCTAATGTAAATTCATGTAAAAAAGAAATGTAAAGGACATAAGATTGCGTAAGTTGCAACACTGATATTTAAGACCTGCCCAAACACAATGACACTAGAAAACATGTCACAAAACCTCTCAATTAATCTTCCACCAACAAGCTACATCACAAAAGTGATTCTACATTAATTAGTACATTTCTTTACATGTGATATTACAGTTTTAAGCCAGAACAGACTTGATGTCCTATTCTTGTCTGATTTACCTTCCTTGTCCGTCACACTGTTACAAATGCCATGACTGAAATCTGCTCAAGAGGATTGTGCACATGAGTGTTTCAGGTCAGAGATGAATTTTACTGGGAATGCTTCATGAAGAAGCTTGCTCAAAACCTGTACACACAATGTTCAGCTCAGACCAAGAACGTAAGTTAAAACTTGTATGACCATGGCATGTCCAAGCATCTATATAAGAAAGCCATGCATATGCTTTCCATATTAAAAAAAAAAAAAAGCACACGCATGTATCTTGAAAAAAATACTCAGTGGCAGGTAGTCTTCACAAAATATTAAGAAAACTCAGCAGAAGCATCAATTCTTTTGGTACCATAGTGATTTTGTTTTGGAGTCTTGAATATTTCCAGTATGACAATAAGAGTCGTGTACTGAACTGGTAAAATCGTGTTGTGAACGGCAGCGTCAGCTGAAACGAGGCACTGTGAATACAGCAGTTTGTTATGCATATTATTTGCAGGAGGAGTGACCTCTTGGAAAGCAGAATGAATGTGAAACTACTGTTGTTATGTTCAACAGATGCGGTTAGGACACAGTTCACGTTTTGTTGTTATCCAAGTTTTCAGTACATTTGTGCTTCATTGAAGAGCTACACCAACAAAACAAAACTAATGCCAAAATTCACACGAACTACAAACAAACTCTCTACATCAGTGCAGATCAGAGCTTTCTGAAGATGTAGGAGATATTAACTACAAGATGATGTTCAGAGGAATCTTATATGACCATTTTAAAAGTTTGAAGCAACAATTTTTGATGAATGAAGTTAGAAATACTTATCTGCATTTTATCTCTTAGCAGTATTTTCAAAACTGTTCCCTTCACTGCATCTCTAATCCTTCCAATGAAAGAAACAAGGATTAAACAAAGTGTTTCATCACAAATTATGAGTTTTTACCAGTATGCTGCTAGTTCAGTCAAGCTTGAGTGAATAATCAAGGGTATGAAGTGCCTCATGCAAAGGCAAGCCTTTTAGCAGTCCTGTGCTGTCACTTTTTGATTTACCAAAAAGCAACTCATCAGAAGCTTGAGCTGTTCTTTCAGAATTTATTTATTTAATCTAGAGACCTTTGATTAATTCATTTTTATTTAATTTATAAAACCTTCTTTTCAACGTAAGGCCCTCCAAGTTGATTAACTATGCAGTAAGGATTTTTTCTTCCACTGTAATGCTTTTTCTAATCTAGAAATGAAGGAAATATTAGTCTCAGGCTTTTTCCCTTCAAATTCAGATGAGTGCTGTCTTACCTAGAAAATTCTCCAAACTAAATAGTGAAACTGCATCTCATCTTGCAAACAGGCTTACTTTTAATTGTACTTTTACATAAGGCAGCAGTACGGCCCATGTAAAGAGAAACAGCTTTTTGGTTTGTAAATCATCTTCAGGATTTCTCTTTCTAAAGAAATGTACAGATAACTCACATTCGTCTTCTTTTAATGACTACTCCCAGCAGAATGTTTACATCTTTTTTAACCTGTAAATCTGACAAATCTCTCAAGAGATTCATTAAAAACTTGAAGAGGATTTTCTTCTCTTACAACAAACAATACTCTGGTAATACCTTCCAATAATGAACACATTCCAAGGGAAATTGAAAATCTATGATTTCCCTGTGGTTATATAGCCCATACATATTATCTATGATGGTAACTATACATTTAAATTACACTATCTTGCCTAGCTATGATTGCAATGAAGTATCTTTTGAGAATTTTCTATAGTGATTCAAATAAGGGAGGGATCAGAACAACTCTCTGTGTTGGGAGATACCATCTTGTATTTGCATAACACTATTTTCTTTTAGCTGCACCTATGCAAAACCGAACAGAATCTGTTCATATATATATGTGCCTTATTCAGAACATTTAATATGAACTTTCTACAATGAACTCTTGAAATATCTTAATAGAGACAGCCTGGATCAGCACTAGAATAGTGCAAGTAGCTCACTTTATAGACAAAGCTTGACCATATATGGTTCTGTGTCCTATTCCTGATCATCAGTCCAGGGATAGCTTTCGCTGAATTACCCCAAGTTCCCACTGGCTCATCAGGACATTTCTTTTATTAAGATTTGTCTCATAAAACAGCCCATCCCTGAATACAAGATGAAAAAAGTCATTGGTAAATGTTCCCATTCGATGGCAAAAATAGAAAACCTAAATGATAAAGAGGAACTGAAAACCAGTTCATCCTCTCCTCCACATAGTGAAAAAAAAAAATAACAAAAATTATTTTCTGATGGAGATGACTAATTCTATTGACATTTTTATATACAGCACCATCCAGGTTGATCATCTCAAAGCAAGCCTAAGCCCCATATCTAAAATACATGCTAACACGCATAGAGTACATGATGAAGATCTCTTTTGATGGCATACACTTTCTCTATAGAACTCTCTGCATATTTAGTAAATTCTACAACATACTGTAGATCAGCACTTTAATAATAAATTTCCTAGTGATGGAAAAACAGTTCCTATGTAGGATGCCTCCTGGAACTCAGGGAAACTTTGATTTAGCGTCTTGGCCTACCAAAGATTTCCCTCTGTACCATCTGCTCTTTCCATTTATTTAAAATCCACATCTGCAGGGTTCTGAAAATATCAGACTGAGAGTGTCTAATGGTACAAATGCAATACAGCTTTTTACATGCACTCATTAAGATAAACAAATAATTAGAATAAGAAGCTTTCCTCAATGTAATCAGAAGGAAACAGTCCATCATTTTGGAGCAACTGTGTTTAATGACCAAACAACTACAAATAAAAGGCAAGCAGCAGAGATTGGTTGAAATATTTTCGCAACACCTAAGTATTTTTCAAGGGAAAGAAAGCATTCTTGTTTAGACAGCAGAAACAAAATGGATAGTGAAATGGTACAGCAGGAGTCAAGCATGGAGAATACTGAATTAGTACATTCAGTATTCTGCTGAGCTTTCAGTTAAAATTGGCCCAAATAAACCAACACAAACCCATGGAAGTAATTTTTAACCTAAATTTCAGATAAATTCAGCATATGCAGTATTATGATCCGTTTAGACATTTACAAAACTTACCAATGACATAATGTTATACAGACAGCATGGAAAATAAGTGGAAAGTAATTGAAATGAAGAAGTAGTTTAATATAGCCTTAACAACAACAAAAATATCACAAAATGCTAGTTCAGACTCAGACACCTCTATTACTACTTTCCAGTGCACGATTTTTGACTGCCTGCTTTGATAAATAATTCCATGCTGAAACAAAGAATAAATTAGAACTTCTGTTACAGAAAAGATCCTTTTTAGAGAATCTTTAAGAACCTTGGTTACATTTACAGTGGTCTTCTCTTATATCTAATAATAGTACTTAAATTTTAGTCCATAAATATATTGTCTGTTCTCAACCTTATTTTATTCTCTTATTCACACAGTCCATACATTGCTAAGTTCCTCTCAACAATCTGCACTTCTTGCATTTTTGTAGGGAACCTGTCAATCAACCTCCAGACACTCTTGTCGTAAAGAGCACTAAGCCATCAACATGAAGCATCAGCAGAACTCTTCGCAAATACAAACAAAATTACACTCCATCTAATGCGTCCACTCCAAAAAAACCCTCAGGAAAAGCTGAATCAACAGGTTTGTCTTACAGCTCTGAATGTCAACTAACTTAGGTCTTGCAGGTCTAAGGGAAAAGAATCAGACTCAGGTTTTCTTGCCCTCAGCTCAGCGTTTAAAGCTGAGGCTTCTGCTTTCCAGTTGTTTTTTACTGAAGAACAAAAACATACAGCGAGTCTTCCTTCGAAATAGAAAGGAAACTAAGAAGTGTTTCATAGATCAAAAGCAGCACTTTAAACTGTATTCAGAACAGCATTGCAGAAAGACAGTGAATAGGCGACTTGCTGAAGTGGCAGCCTGTCTATACAACCTCAGGTCAAGGAGGCTTCCAAAAATCACACCAAATAGCACACACTGAGACAGGAGTAGCAAACAATGCTGAGATCCAAATCCAAAAACAGAAATAATAGCTCTCTTCTGTTCACTGGTAGGTTCCTCTTCCTGTCCTGTTCCTCACTTCTTCACTACTCCTTGAATGACCAGAATAGCAAGGACATAGCAAGCTCTTGAATTTAAGCAAAAAATCACAATCAAGACAAAGCAAAAAGGTACAACCGATACAGAGGAGTCAACGTGTTTTTCACAGAACCACAGAGTTCAGGCTGGAAGACACCTGTGGAGATGCTGTCTAGCTAAACCTGCTTAAAGCTTCCAAGTTATTGTAGGTTTCTTAGGGCCTTAGACCAAGCTTTGAACAATTCCAAGGATTCTTCTGAATATTAAGTGAACATTTTCGCAGTATGCAAAAAGGAGAAAACACTTCAAGTATTTCTTTTGGTTCACTACCAATATTATCTTGATTGCAGGTTCAAATGATTCACACTTTTTATCACTAGGAAATTCAGATGAACACAGAGATTAGGTTCAGGAAAATAGAAAATGGCAAAGGATGTAGTGCACATTAGCATGCAATACCCAGCCTAAAACCAAACTGATGTCAAGGACATCAGTCAACTCTTTATATTGACAGAAATATGCAACTACAAGTAGGGCTCCCATTTACAGGGTCCTTCATAAAACTGAACAGGATCTCCAAAATCTGAGAAAGAAATCAGCTGTTGCCAACCGACAAAGATTTTTCTTGTTTCTCCTTCCAAAACAGTTAAGACTGGGGTTGTAAGATCTACATCAGTCAAAGCTGTATGTATTAAAAGAAAATAAAAAGAAAAGGAGGAAAATCTGCCATAACTGTGGTTCACAAAAAGATGGATGGCATCCTTAATCCGTTCTTATGGAACACAAAATAGTCTATTAAAAATTGTAATTCCCTCAGCAATCAGACTAAGAAATTATCTGAGCATGTCTAACTTCTGTGAAGCTCATCAACAGGTGTTTTACTACCATAGTAACTTACTGAAGCTGTTTCCAAGGGTATTTTGAAATTTCATCATTTCAACTACACTGTCCCTTAGAGGTTCCCTACACTTTATCTCTCTTCCCCATCAGAGGTATTTGCAATGTCACAGTGTTACCTATCTATTATATATACGTATAACCACATCTACAGCAGTTAAAGAGATGTCCTGACCAAGTTATCACATTAATCACTGAAGCATCCCAAATTTTTCAGAAAGTAGTTTGTGTTGGTTGATAAATACCTCCTATCAACCACTGTCTTGCAGTTCAGCAGATCAGCAAAGCGATGACTTTTGCTTCAGCAATGACTAAATCAAGACATAGATCCAATACTCTGAAGTGACTGAACTTTCAGAATTCAGTTAATCTGGCAGTAGCCATACCACACCACCTGCCAGACTGTTCTGAATCACTTCCTCTAAACCTTTTTCCAATGATTTCTTTCAAGCTTTTTTAGCATTTATAATACCATAAAACCGAAAAGTACTGTACCTGTCAAAATGAATTACATATAAGGAACGGAGACGTTACACATTTTTTTGCAGAATTATGTTCTTGATTCAGGCATTTTTTCAAATACTTGTTTTTTTTAAGAGTAATACCACAAAAATACAAACATTGACATCAAGGGCACTCAACAAATGGCACTTATATGAAGCTAGATTAAGCTTTCATCAAACTTAACAGGAAAATATTCTGGGTTTTTATATTTTCCTGCTGATGTTAAACAATAATCAAAACCTGCTTTAAGTTAGCAACATAAAAAAATATCCAAAGAAAGCAGCTACTGAACAAATTGTATATAGACATTAGGAAAAATTTCTTCACTCTAAGGGTGATTGGGCATTGGAATAGGTTGCCCAGGGAGGTGGTGGGGTCACCATCCCTGGAGGTGTTCAAGGTGCATCTGGATGTGGCGCTGGGTGATGTGGGTTAGTGGTGATGGAGGTAGGCGGTTGGACTGTATGATCTTGAAGGTCTCTTCCAACCTTGATGATTCTGTGATTCTATGAAGCTAAGCAGTCCCAAATAGCAATAATATTTTGTTAATTAGGATTTTTTTATAATTTAAAAAATACCCTACACAGTGATTCCAAAGAGCACTACTGAAACACAGAACTGGAGTCAACTTCTATTCATATTGTTAGAAACTTCTTACAGAATTTGAGCTGGATAATGCAATACAATCATAATAGACTGTCCCATCACAACAAATTTACCAGCATATTTACCTTTAACAGAAGTCTTTAACAAAAATGGTTTTGTTTTCAAAAACACTCAAAAGATTTCTGAAAGCAGGCAAGCTTGAAATGGGAATTGTACACACCCAAGCTATAGAAGTCCTTTCAAAAGTATTATCTTGAAAATAGTTTTCTTTGTATATGTAGACAAAGCTAAACTCTGAACGATACAAACTAACTGATATGTGACTGAACATATTGTCAAAAAATAAATAAGTGTAACTGATGGCCCACAATTCTGTAGCCTTTTGAAGAGGTATTTTAAAGAATTTTTTTGTTAAGAAAGAGTGGCTCACAGAGTTCTCCTAGATGTATTGTCACTTGAAAAATGAGATGGTGGGGGAAGAATATGTGAATAACAAAAATGTTATCATAGTTCCATTTAGTAGTCATCATTATTCCAGACTGAGTATATACAATTCAAATACAAATACTTATTTTCCAGTATCTGAGGGCCCTTCTCTAACTTCCATTTCCCAGGTTTAACTAATGTCATAAACAATTACACAGGTACACTTATGTGATTTTTTTCCTCAAGTTTATGGTGGAATCATAGAAGATAAAGTAGCAATATTTTCTAATTTAGCTGCTGTTTGGCCAGAGGAAAAGGCCATTCTCAATTATCTTATCAAACTGTAACAAACTAACTAGGACAACAAAATCCTTGATTTGCTTTATATCCAGTTTTCTTTAATAAGTTATAAAATTACAGATCTCCTGAACATTAATTTTAAAGAGAACTCTCTGATAATTAGACACGACCGTACACTTCTCTGACAAGCACTTAACTGATCTCCTGTAGTAGAGTCCCAACTACAGGAAACGGTTATATATATATATATATATGAAACCCTTAGCTGGAATCTGTTCATTCTGGTAAGGTCTCACATGCGGACAAGGCAGGGAGATGAACAGAAAATTAATTTTATGCATTTCATTCCCAATTTTCATCCCCAAAATTATTACTGTGCTGCCTTGTATTCTAGATCTGAATTTACAACACATTGCCACATACATTTTCCAGGGGTCAATTAAGTGACTGACAAAGTAAAGCCATTACTCCATTTAATGATAGCTTTAGTTTCATGCTTTGTATCTTGCATATATTTGTAAATTACTGGCAGCAACTATAATATGAACAAACTACTACAGTGAGGTCCCAAATTATTTGCGTCCAGAGCTATATATGCACATCACAGTTCCTAGTAAGTCACCGTTTAATGAAGTTTCAAAGCACTAGGGTTCCTCTGCACTTTTTTTTAGAGACTGCTATACACTCTTTGGTCAAGGCTCGGTCTTTCATCACTGTCTCCATCCAGCCCGTATCCAGGGCTAGACTGGAGCAGTTCGCTCTCCCACCCCATGACCCCATTCCAGATGAAGAGGGGAATCAGGAAGAGTAGAGAAGCCCCATGGGGTGAAATATAAACAGATTTACTGAAATAACAAAGCCAATACAAACATCAACATAAAGTATATAAGCTTATACTCAGCCTGGTCCTCAGGAGTAGCAGATGCAGCAGCAGGCCAAGAGGGAGGAGCCCTTGGAAAGGGAATTGCTCCCCTCATCCCACCTCCCCCTTTATAAGGAGCATAAGGGGAGTGGTGTGGGACACCCCTGTCACCAGCCTGGGGCAGCTGCCTTGGCTGGAGCTCCCAGCTCATTCGGGTCTACTAATGGCCCTCCATGGCTGGCCTGTGATTCTGTCCCAGTGAAACCAGGACAATCATAATCATAACACAAGTCCTAAGAAAATCTCTTTCCAGTTTGAGAATCCGACTTGCCCCTTGCCATAATGCTGCTTTCTGGAGCTACTCTCCATTTCAGGAAGAAAACGAAGTAAAACCAGTGACCCAGGTGACGGTGTGCCTGTCAGGACACAGATCCACACATTTGTCAAGAGACAGGAAGATACAAATTTTATAATTACAAAAGCAATCACAAAACCTGCATAAATGACCAAACATGAGTTTAAACTATGACTTACATTAGCAGAGATAAAACTCAGTTCCTGCCCAAAGTCGTGAAACTTCCTTTCTCAGGAGGACTATCAAAACCTGACCTAATGAAATCCAAGTTACAGGCTAAAGGCAGGCAGTTGACTTTTTTTATAGCTGTTCCCTACGCTTTGTTTTAATGGAACCTGCAGTTTTCTCATCCCCCAAATAGTTTTCACTCTTCTGTTGGTGGGCTCGTATGCATCTTACGTGCCAGGGGCTAAAGCTGGAAACATGACTGTATGTGGCTTTAGTGTGCTCACGTATGGTATCATAGAGCCAGCAGGTCACAGATTTCCATACATACACATTTATTTCTTTAATGAGATGGCACAGAGCAGTAGCGTGGATGGTGTAAGCAGTTGGTTAAATGAACTCTGCTGTGCTAAAGCATTCCAAACTTCTACTTGGATCTTTTTTCCCTTTAGCATGTATTTCCTGCTACTTCAGTAGACAACATAAAATGCACATAATTACTAATTAAATTCTTACAAAAATAACAAAAGTATGTCCTTAAGGATGTAACAGATAAACACTGATATACAAACAGACTACATCACCAGTGACATCTTATTTCTAGACCAGCTTGGAGGAATAAAATCATCCCCAAAACAACCATAGCAAATCAAAGCAGTACGCAACGCAAGATGTTCTCCTGGGGGGAAAATGAAGCAGGCAAAGTTTCTCAGCACAGTGACTGCCATATTAAGCCCAACAGTGATGGGTTTTAAATACAGTGGGTCACCTCTGTTTACAATCTCACTGTTGAATTTACAAGTCTTCAACAATTTCAACACTGATCTGTCTCTCTGAGAACATATTTGGCTCTCTGCTGATCTGCATATGTAGGTTCCCGTGAAATGATAATAGTCCTTGCGGAGTCTGTCACAATTTAAATGAAGGAAAACAACAGTCATTTGAAAAGAACTTCCCTGAAAAGTTGGTAAAGCCCTTGCTGCTGAACAGGCAAAGTTCTGCCATCCTTGCAAGCAAAACTCTTGTACAGCAATGCCTTCTATACCACATGAACATGTTTAACTCCTGAACAAGTGGCACAAGTTAAAGTATCTATGTTATGCAGTGCAAGATGCAATTACTGAAGGCCCATTTCTGATAGGAATTTTTCCACAGACTGCAGGAAGCTTTGTCTCAGGCCATGTTGGATCATTGGATCAAGAATGCTAAATCTTATGTAATCTACGGAAATACATTTCTTTTATAAATATTCATATACAGGGTGTTTCAAAAAGCTGGACCCAATTTCAATTGAAGGTCCATTTCAAATGGGTCCATCTTTTTGAATCACCCTGTACTTGGTCTGCAAGGATGAAGCAACTACTTCACTATTAGAAGGCTGCTACCTAATTGACACAGGCAGTTGCGAAAGATTTTGGGATGCTTTAGAAGAAAGGGTTCTGTTTACATATAAACTGACCATTAGCCCCACTGGCTGTCCCCAAGTATGATGGAAAGTTTGATGGCAGTAGTGGCTGTTCTCTCTGAAACTGAACCATTAAACTGAGCTCTTACCAATTCCTGTTCTGAGCTGGTGCTGTTGTCCTTTTAAGAAAAGCCCTACTGCCTGCCTAACAATCACAGGCCCCTTTAAGATCCAGGTGTAAACACTTGCTTGGATCCACAAGGGGCTTTCCAAATCTGAAAGCATGTTTTTTTCTTTTTCATCTCTAAATTTGTCAGGCAGGCATTGTTTTCTGCTAAGCTGTCTATAAATTCAACTTTAAAGTGCTCTGTTAGCAAATGCCAGTTGTTACTGTACTTCATTGCTTAGCATATCTTTTTTCTTTTTATTACATGATTGTGTTTAACTTAAGCTTAGAGCCCATCTTTAAACCTAGCTGTTAAATTTCTAAGCCAATGGGTGTTTTAATGGCAAGACCGACATATTCTTAACTATGGCAGTGTGAATTGCTCCAGTATAAGATTACTCAAGCCCATGTAGAATACAAATGCAATCCAGGACCACAGGTTCAGATCTTTGATCTCCTTTTTTGCAGAGGCTGTGATGTATAAAGCCAATTCCACTGAGCAGACAGTACTACACTGAATATAAATTATCCTTTAACTATAGCAAGGCTCACATTTAAAGAAATGCTGCAAGGATGAACAATGCAGCCATGAAGCAGAGTTGTTCTGTAGCAAAAATACAGACCAAGATCTGCATGGATAACCATGGTTTCGAAAGACATTTTTTTCCTCAGCTGTTATTTGATAAAAAATAGAGTCAGATCTGGAACATTTGTACATACAGAAGTACAATTAAAGCACACTGCTTGCTCTCTCTATTAAAGAAGTGAGCTAGGAATTCTTGCTTCATTTTCCAGATTAAGCATCATTCCCCTAAGAAGCATAAGAAATGATTTTAAAATGTGGAAACCAACAGTCTCAGCTGAGTCTGGCTTGAAATTTAAACACATCTTTTCCAGATCTCTTTAGAGGAAGAACCTTCTGCCTACTGAGCTAACACTAAGCTCCCTGGAGTTTAGCCATGAATATTCTAAACCCATTTCTTACAATTCACTAAAAGTCATCTTTTGCCAAAATAAAATGCTTAAGAGGAATTCAATACACTTACACTGCTCTTCTCCATTTTATTTTAAATAAGTGTTTCTGTCCCAACTTTATGCCAAATATACAGCAGGAGAGGGACTGAACTGTGGAGCTGTTACCTCAGATTTTGTACACAACTCAGATGGGAAAACAAATTACTTCTGAGAACATCAGACACTTGGATTTTGCGGTTTTTCTACATAATTTTATATTTAGCCAGCTCATCTGCAGTTATACAAAATACTATCGAGTACTCGAATGTCTCTGCTGCTTACATCAGTTATAACTTCAGTGGTTCTAAGAAATGGTTCTTGCCCACTCTGTGATGTTTATTTGTATGCCAACTTTGTTTGTGTGTGGAAGTGTCAGTAAATAAATAAATAAATACAGATTTTCCTGTCTTACCTCTTTTGACCTGTGCAATCTGGCACATCAATGCCACTTCCACTGCTGACAAGCAAAAAAGTTAAAATTTATCTTGGGCTTAATATTTTTGTTCTCTTTAGGTTTCCCTTCAGTGAGGCTTGAAGAAGGTGCTCTTTGTGGCTCAGTTCTCTATGCCAGAACAAAATACAGCACAAAAAGAATGCAAGGGTGAGTTGATAGTATCTACTGTCCTCAGCTCTGCTTTAGTTCAATAAACTTGAACATCTTCTCCCCTCCTTTGCCAATTGAGATAAGCAGCAACAATTACTCAAAATGTATTATCAACTCAAGCTCAGAAAGACAGGATCAGGAGTCAACTCCATCTCTCCCAAGCTTACAGTTTCTTTCCGTGTCCGAGAGGGGCAAGTATGTCCCTGTTTGCCTCCTGGCACACACCTCCCAGCTACTTCTTACAGGCAACTACACCAAGGCTGCAAAAGGAAAATGAGACAAATCCTCTGCTTTCCAGATCGCCTACAAGGTCTCTGCTTGCAGTGAGCAGGCTGTAAGCTCTGTGCCATTATGGCAAAAGTCACAAATGAACCATCCTCCTCTTCCCCAAACAACAGAATCCTCTCCTTGCCTGTCTGTGGTCTCCATAGCTGAAACCAAGAATTCATTGGACATCACTGCAATGCCTCCGACCAATTCTAACTGCATCCAGAGCCTGAGTAAATTAAAATACATTTCAGCTTTATCTGGCTTGTATCCCATTCCAGTACTCCACACACACAGCAACTTTAAGCTCACAGACATCCCTTCACGGTTCAAGAAAATCCTTCAATCAAAGAACTTCATTTACAATCCGGCATAGTTTTTGCTGTCTCGCCTCCCCAGCACCAGGCATTTTGATGCAATCCTCATTTAATGCAATCTCCATTAAAGGATTATGATCACATCAATAACATGTTCCATATGTGTTGGGTTTTTTCCATCCCTCTCTCTTTTTCATTAACACTGGGCACTGTATCTGCAAAAAACCCCACATGAACCAGGGCGATGGGATGCTCCAGGGAGGTAGTGGGGGGGTAACGCATCCACCAAAATGCAACAGTGAATGCAAACTGCCTGTCCGAGCTCTCCCTCCCCGTGGCTCCTCATTGCTGAGCGGTGGGAGTTCGCTCTGTCCGCGCTGCGAGCACAGATCGCAGCCGTGCCACGCTCCCACACTGACAATAACTGCATCTTGCACAAGCACTTGTGAGCTCCGTGCACTTTCCCCAGGAGCAGACTTTCATTTCACTTGACCAGTTCCAGCCTGTGAATACGGTTCTGGATGAAGCGCTGGTGCTCTGCTGAAAGGGGGATGCTGGACAAAAGATTATTTAACGTAGAAGGACAGAAAAAATCCCCCTTTTCCCTAAACCCCCTCTTACCTTCAGTGACTTCTCTGCATCAGATGCCAGCGTACCGGGCTCCTCAGCACATCACCGAGGCGTTCCGAGTACCGAAGGCTGCCCCAGTGCATGGAAGTTCGACCGCTCTGCAACAGCGAATCCTGGATCCAAACCACGCCGCTCCTTCCCGTGCAGTGCGCCCAGCGCGGCCCCGAGCGGCTCCCACATGGGGAACAAAATCGCAAAAGAAAGGGGAGGGGGGAACAAAAGGGATCCTAACTTTTAGCTAAGCCCGAGTTTGTTTTATTTCTGTTGGGTTTCGCTAATTATTTGCTTTTGCAGCCGCGAAAGATGCAAACGCAGTGGCGCCCCGGCAGCCCCGCACCGGCCCGCAGCGGTCCTGCCGCGGAACCGAAGTTGCCCGGGGAGCCCCTGAACTCGGCGCCGCTCCGCAGCGCGGGGGAGCTCCGGGCGGCCGAGGGGAGCGGAGCGCC